>JAQQZT010000018.1:5603087-5615231 GCA_030068275.1 Clarias platycephalus
TATATATATATTGGGGTGGTGGCGGCTCAGTGTGTTAATGCTGTTAATGAGTCCGAAGGTTGGCGGATCGAACCCCAGCTCAAACAGCTCAGGTTGCTGCTGTTGGGCCCTTAAGTAAGGCCCTTAACCCTGTCTGTTCCAGGTGTGCTGTAAAATGGCTGACCCTGCACTCTGACCCCAGCCTACCAAAGGTTGTTGGTTGTGTGAAGAATAAAGAGTTTCACTGTGCAGTAATGCATATGTGATTAATAAAAGTTGAACTAAAAATTTTGAAGCCAAATCTACATTTTAGGAGCCAAAATTGAACCAGAATTGAAGTAACTCATGTAGCCATGTTGATTTAAACAGCCTTGCAGGAAGAGGAAACGTGTACAAAAAACTTAGTTAGCTGTGCTTAGTTAGCTTAGTTAGCATCATCTTATAATGATGATTGAATACTGAGTCAAACTGGGATGACTGTACCTGAAAACTTTCACTGGTCGACTCAGTCTTTGCATCGATGGCATCTAATGAGGATTTGAACAAGCAGGGAGTAACAAAAAAGTAATAGATTTTTAATTGAATTTTTATTAGCTAAAGTTAAGGCTAAGCTGCACCACGTGCGTTGGTTAGGCGAGATTCAAAATATTTTTTTAAAACAAGAAAATATATAATGCCATTATGAAATATTTTGAGATTTACTTTACCAACTACCAGTATGCCAGTATGTTCATCCGGGTACAGGAGTGCACATGATAGTACAGCAGGGCTGTGTTCAATAACAAGGATGCTTGTTATTGAACCTTCGTGAATGCATGACGGTTGAATGACCTGATGAAATGTCGTCTGTTCACAAGCGCTCTCGTTATAAAATGCAGTCCAACTGTACTCTCACTTGCGCTCCTTGTGCCAGCCAAGCAGGGTGCAGGAGAGGAGAGGATTAAATATCGCTGCATGTCTTTTTCATATTTTTTTTCTCTGGGTTCGGTCACCACTGGAGATTGTCTGGATAAAACCAAGCAGCTAACTAAAAAAATGAGCCACTTCGGCCAGCATTTAAATTGCCATCTGGAGCACTGATTCACACACACTCACTTATCATCTATGCCACTTTATCCTGTATGCAGGATCGTGGGGGCCTGGAGCCTATCCCAGGACACACACACACACACACACACACACACACACACACACACACTATGGGCAATTCGGGAACATTAGTTAGACTAATCTGCATGTCTTTGGACTGTGGGAGAAAACAGGAGAACCTGGAGGAAACCCACCAAACATGGGGAGAACATGGAAACTCCATGCACACAGACCCAGAGGAGGGTTGAACCTGGACCGCAGAGTTGCAAAGCACCAGTGCTAACCACTACACCACCGTGCCACCACCCCTCCTCCATTTTATTGAAATTATTATTAATTATATTGCTATGCATTCCTGGCCGATATGTATAGGAATTAGTTCAAGAAAGAGCATAAAGACTGGACTTTAGAGCAATGGAAAATGAAGGTCATAATGTGGTCTTATGAGTTCAGATTGGTCCAATTCCAGAGTGATGGACACGCCAGGGTAAGAAGGGAAGCACATGAAGCGATGCAACCCATCATGCATAGTGTCCACGGTACAAGCCTCTGGAGACAGTCTTATGATCTGGGGTTGCTTTAGTTGATCAGGTCTAGACTCAGCAACGTTATGTGGCAATAAGATGAAGTCAGCTGACGACCTGAAGGTACAAAATGACCAGGATATCACATCTATGGAGTTTTTCTTCCCTGATGGTATGGGTATATTCCAGGACTCGTAGTGTGAAAGAGTGGTTCTGGGATCATTTTCATACATGAACTGGCCAAAAGATGTGCACAAGTTCTATATGTACAGTATAAGTTCCCGTTTTGACTTACGCTATAGCAGCTTTACTGTAAACACCCTCCACTCTTTTTAGAAGTCTTTTGAGGGTTTAGTTTTGGAGGGTGGTTCTGAGGATCAGCCACAGGAGGATCAGGGAAGAACTGGTAAAATCTTGCCATTCCAGTTCATCCCAGTCAGGCTGAGGGTTGACCACTCAAGTTTTTTCGACTCAGACCTTGGTAAACCAAGTCTTGGTTTTGAGGGCATTGATTTGTGCACGAGAGTATCATGCTGGAACAGATTTAGGTCCATTGTACTTCCAATAGTCTGAGAAAGGCTCAAATAAAGGTGTGATTAGCAGGTGTCCACATATATTTGACCATACAATGTGCATCTTCAATCAAGGAATCTTAATCTGGGAATTTTTAAGAACCGGACAGCCTCCTTGCCAGGTTTGGCGTTGGGTGCCGTGTTCTTCCAATATCAACCAGTGAACCAAGTCTTTATTGTTAATAATGTATAACTAAAGAAAACATATTAATTGCTGTAAGTGGTTAACATTCTTCGTCTGATCCAGTGTACCATTGGAGTTTTTGTTTTCAATTTCATATTTTCTAATCCCAGAAAAAGAATAAGTCTCAGGAGACCAGAAGTGGATTTTCAAGAGCAAAAACGCCTTTTTGCAAATAAATCTGTGTATGTGTCTGTCGCGGATCACTAATTAATTCCCATGTTGAGGGTTTTTCTGAGCATCTTGGCCCAGTATCTCTCTCTCTCTCTCTCTCTCTCTCTCTCTCTCTCTCTCTCTCTCTCTTTTCCAGTCTTTATTCTGCTCTGATACAGAGGAGAGGTTTTTGGAATAATTTGTCCCAGAGAGAGCAGCTCAGTAAATCACACATGCTTTGATTTAGCAAAGCAGATTTAATTTTGTTTGCTTTATGCAAACCCGTATGCCTTATGTCAAGGCACGTTTTTATATCTTAGTGGGGACCAAAAAAAACGTCTGACACTTTTAGAGGTCATTTGGCTGGTCTCAAGGAGAAATTGGATAATTAGATAATTATGAAAAGTGACAAAAACCAGTTTATTTCCGTCCGGTTACTAAAATAAAAATCTGTGTCAGATTTTGGTGTATCATAGCATCGTTTAATTAGCATTAATACTGTGTTTGTCAATTAAAGGTCCTTCCTCACAAGGAAAGTAAAAAAAATCTCAACGTGAACTTTTAAACTTTAATAATTTTAAATTCCCAATGTTTATGCATACTGTGTAAGCTCATGTATGCAGAAGAGGGAGGATAGTACTTTTGCATGTGTGAGTGTATTTCCCTGCCTTGTGAATACACAAGCAGCAGTGGGTGACTGGCTTTGTAAAAAAAAAAAAAAAAAAAAAAAGGAGGAAAAAAAAAAGGAAAAATCCCAATTACATGGAGTGTACTGTGGCTGAGCTAATTAAAACCTCAGTGTTAGCCAGGAGGCGAGACATTTCCTCAGCAGTGAAACATACACAAGCTGTGTTTAACCACGGCTGCTCATCAGCCCAGTTAAAAAAGAAATAATACATATTGCACATTTTTGTATCCAAGTGAAAAATTGATAAATATTTTATCATTATTTTACTTTGAAATGATCAATTTTGATGGCGTTATAAATACCAGCTTTATAAACTTATATTAAGCTTTTAGGATCATGTCGTTTCATGTTGCCAAAAATGAGTCACTTTTTTCCACCATGTTCATAGTTAATGATAGATCTTTTGTCCAATCTCTAAAAAGTCTTGTGCTGTTTACAATCTCACTTTGTTGTCCAGAACAACCTCCAGAATCCTAGCCAGTCTGCCCTCAGAATGACCCGCTCCATAGAACCTGCCCTTGTGCCTGTTCCTGAGAAGATTAGATTAGGCAAACTATTATCAACCCTGATCCTTCTTGACCTCTCAGCAGCCTCATACAGTCAACCGCAAGAATCTGTCTGTCCTCATGAACCGTAAACTTAGTGGCGCGGCATGGGGCAGCTTTTGCTTTCTCCCCGCGCGAACGGTCATATCTACTGTAGCACATGATCGTTCATGTACTGTAGATTCTTCTCCATGATGCATCTCATCAGGTCTAGCAGATATCTCCTCATAATCTGATATCGAATTCTAACAAAAATGAGCCACGTCAAATCTGATATTTAGTCACATTTTGGGTGATTTGAGTTACGCATTATCCTGGTTCAATGTACTCCATTTTGATCCTGCAAGTTTATTGCAGTATCATATCTGGTTGCTGAGATATGGCCATAGACAGATAGAGTTTGTATTGGTGAATTGACACCAGGATTTCCTTGCTACCCTTAAAAATAAGCACAGTTTTATAACGAAAAATGCATGTTTTTATATTACAACTGGAGTAAGTAACCAGCTTGGATACTCTTCATTAAAGTGTTTTAAGACAATCACTCACTTACTCACTGTCTATACCGCTTTATCCTGTGGACAGGGTTGCGGAGGACCTGGAGCCTATAACAGGAGACTTACGGCTCGAGGCAGTGTACACCCTGGACGGGTTGCCAGTCCATTGCAGTGCACACACACGTACACACTCTCACACACTATGAACTGTAGGAGGAACCAGGAGTACCAGGAGGAACCCCACCAAACATGTGAAGGACATGCAGACAGGCGACGGAGGTGCAAGGCGACAGGGCTGGCGACTAAGCCACCATGCCACCGTTTTTTTTTTTACAATGTTATAGATTAAAACTGTCTCAATTCCATTGAAGGGTCAGGAATATATGGTATTTACTGTATCAACTGCCGAAATTGAAGAATCCATATATTCACCTGCTGCACTCTATTGGTCAAAGGGAAAAAAATCGTGGAAAACTTTCTAATCACATTACCATTCCTTTATCTGACGTTCTCTACAGTAGGTTTCCACCCTGGATTTAATGCATCGGACTGACGACACTTACAAAATCCTATAATGCACCACATTCCCTTTGAAACGTACTTATGGCTTTGAAAAGTAGAAATTGAACCAATCACATTACTCAGCATGTGCTCCCACGCATGTGGACCAGGTTATGGCTCAGTTAAAGCAAATGATCTCTGGATTGCTCCCTGGTTCAATAACAGCGTTTACACTTTAGTGTAAAGATACATCTACAGTATGTATGTATGACCAAGTCCTAACCTCCAGGCACTGCCAGTCAGGTTTTGTATTTTCCTTGTATGCAGTCACAATTTTTGTGGTTTGATATAAAGAAAATCAATTTTTTATGCTAGCATTCCAAACATTTCGCTGTAGCGGTGGCACCTGATTGCTTTTATTGGTCAGAATTCTCGTCAGTCCTGATTTATTTACCGTAGCTAGACACTTTGCACTCTAATTCAGATTCACACACAATACACACAGACACAGACTCCTACATCTGGGCCAGATATGAGCACAAGAAACTTTTAACTTCATCTAATTTCTTTGGGAAGAAACAGAGACAACCAGAGTAGTCACAACATCAAAGGAGAAAAAAGATCAAAGAAATTGTTGTAAATATGAAACCTATCATTGTAGGTGTGTGTGTGCGCATGCGTGTGTGTCTGTGTGTGTGTGTGTGTGTGTGAGAGAGAGAGAGAGAGAGAGAAAGAGATAGATGTACGGTATGAAAAATGAGCATGGATTCAGATGGCCGTGTTTGAAAAATGATCTGAGCTTTATGAGGCTCTATTAGAATGTTTACATTGCATTCTCGATCGGAAGAATTAATCGCCGCCATTTGGAAATTAAATGCGCATTACGACGCAATTAACAACACAAATGAGTCCTGTACTTCTTCACACACTCACACACGCACGCACACACACATACACACACACACCCTCACATAACACACACACACACACACACACACACACACAGAAAGAAAGAAAGAGAGAGAGTATCAGTAAGATATTGTGCAATATTTTCCAATGAAACATTATTATTATTATTATAACAACAACAATAATAATAATAATAATCATAGTAATAATAATAATAATGTATATGCGTATAAAAACATAAATGACAAATGGGCAGAAAACAACTAGACAGATAAACATATGGAAATAAGACAAGACAGACAGATAGGCAGATAGACACAGGGATACAGACAGACAGAGAGAGACACATGTAAATAATATGGACAGACAGATAGATATATCGAAATAAAACAGAAAGATAGACAGATAGACACATAAAATAATATGGACAGACAGATAGACACATGGAAATAAGACAGACAGACAGACAGACAGATAGATAGACACATAAAATAATATGGATAGACAGATCGGCACATGGAAATAAGACAGATAGACAAACAGATAGAAACATGAAAAAATACAGAAAGGCAGAAATTAGACATAGACACATGGAAATAAAACAGACAGACAGACAGACACATACAATAATATGGACAGACAGATAGACAATAATAGAAAATAATACAGACAGACAGATAGACACATACAATAATATGGACAGACAGATAGATACATGGGAATAAAACATAGACAGAGAAACATGAAAATAATACAGACAGACAGATAGACACATAGAAGAAAACATAGACAGACAGATAGACACATGGGAATAATACAGACAGACAGATAGACATATGGATATAATACAGACAGAAAGATAAATAGACAGACAGTCAGACAGACACAAGGGAAAAAAGACTGATTGATAGATGGATATAATAAAGACAGACAAATGGACACATGTAAATACTACAGATAGACAGATAGACAGACACATGGGAAAATATTGGACATACATGTATACAATTCACAAACAGCCACATAGAACAAATGCAGACAGTCAGGTAATGGCTTGGTAAGATAGACAGATAAAGAGTAAGCAAGACACATGGACAGACAGTCAGACAGAAAGACAGTCAGTCAGATAGACAGATATCTTCTTGTTTATTGATCTGTCTGTAATGAATCGTGTCCAGTTCACTGTAAACGTATTTCACGTTAACAAGCCACGTTTTTTGTTTTTGATCATAATAGAATGTTAGGATTTTATTACCCTTATGTGTGTGTGTGTGTGTGTGTGTGTGTGTGTGTGTGTGTGTGTGTGTGTGTGTGTGTGTGTGTGTGTGTGTGTGATATGGTCCATAAAACTTGAGCCGGCCATAGCCTTTCCTCTTCGAAGAAATAAAAAACAGTTATAAAAGTTTATAGTGTGTGTTTTAGTGCACACACACACACACATACACACACGCAAACACCTGACAAATGCCTCATGTCTCACACGCTTTAATTGGTCATAAATTGACCTGGAGTAACGACTTTTCTCTCAGTGCTGGAATAAGGAGAGAGAGTGAGATGGTACAGTAGAAATCTACTTCCTTTATAACTGCACTATATAGACTATTAAATTATTTCTTTTACACCCTAAATAGTGCACTTCATGTCCCTTGGACGAATGTTCCCTACTCACTATATAACTGCCCTACATAGTGTTGGAAGAAATTGCTTCTACACTTTATTTAGTGCACTATACATCCGGTAGGAAACCTTTTGGGACACGGCTCCTGGATTTCTATATAACTGTTCTAAAGAGATAGGGGACATTTATTTATTTATTTATTTTTACCCCACGAAAAAGATTTCTTGGATTTATTTATTTATGAATTTCTTGGATTTTTCTGTTTCCGCCCCCAGCAAAACATCAAAATTGCGACTTGGTATGAATTATGCATTAGCGGAGGCTGAGACGAGACCCCTGGGGGGACAAGGGGCTGCCCGAGCGCGTGCCTCCTCAAAAGCCCCCCTGCTGTGACAAACCTGCCCCCCCACAGGAAGCACATCACTCTACTTCCTCTGTCCCCGAGGGCTAGACGGCATCTCACACACTCATTCAGCCAGCCTGTCAATCAAAACCACACATAAACTCGGTGAGACAGAAAAGACCAACACACACACACACACACACAAACACAGAAACAGCCTACGTATGTATAGCAGACTTGGGCTGGGTAAATCTTGTGAACAAAAAAAACAGATGTCTCCTCCTCTTCATCACCTTCATCGTTTTCATGGAAAAACTGCCATGAGACAGCATAAGAGTGATTGTGTAATTCTGTATGATGATGATGATGAGGTCCATTAGTTTTGTTGTCACCCAGTAGTGTTAAGGATTCTCTAAGTCTAAACAAATTTAACAGAATCTAAGGTTGTGGTCAGGATTAAAGCGACAAAAATTCTGAATTGTGATTTTTCTCAGATGGCAGAATTCTAAGAAAAATTCAGAATCCTGTCAAAAAGAATTTTGAGAAACATCAGAATTTTGAGATTAAAGTCAGAATCCTGGAATTAAATTCATAATTCTAAGATTATTGTCAGAATTATAATAAAACAGAATTCTGGGGGGAAAGTCGGGACATATTTTTATGGTGTAAATCCTGCCTTCTGCATTATGATCGGTTGCAGGAATTCAGTCTCGTCTATAATTGGTTGGATGCTTTACTACTTGTGAAACAGTGAGCCGATCAGTGCCCCTTCCTCAGCCAGAGACTCAGTGGATGAAAGTAAAGACTGGAGACAGGAGAGGGTTGTTCTCAAGGGTCATTTAATGTTACCCCCATGTGGGACAAACACGCATGGAAAAGAAAAGCGAGAAACAATCAGATCAAGTGTTTACATGGCTAATTTTACCTATTGGATTATCAAAGGTTTACGCCCCCCTCCAACTGAAACTGTTCTGACATGATGCATTTTAAAATTCTGATTGGTCTATTATTCCCATTATTAATGGAATAATCAGAATCCATGTACTGTAAATGCACCGCTTGATGCAGTGAGTCTCTCAAAATGGCAGTGATTCCACAGGCAAAGCGTAAGAGACTTACAGTATACAGTATAGTACTCACCATATACAGTACAGTAGGTGTGTGTGTGTGTGTGTGTGTGAAATAGTGTGAAGCTCCTCGCTAATGTAATGTAACGCTAATGTCCAGTTCACAGCCAAGCTCAATCCGGCCTGAACACTTAATTACGCTAACTTAATTAATTAGCTCAGATTAATTGATGACACTCCAGGTTGAGAAAATGCTAGCTTGTGCCTTTACCACACATCTCCAGGGAGGGAGGAAACTGATATGTGGCAACGCTTCAAGCTCTTGTTTACTCTGCAAATGCACTTGTTCTCAAGAGGAGCCTAATTATTGATCTAAGAGGGGACGCTGCCTTTGATGGTGATTTTGGAGGCTGGTGTGTTTGAACAGAGTGTACGGATGAGGAGGTGAGGAAGCCGGACGGACTAAAGCGCTGCCGCATCTCTGTCTTTAGGTAGAGAGGAAGGGTGGGCAAAATCCCATTGGTATCAAATACAAGCAGGTGGACAAATAGCATTGTGGGTAATGTAGGAAACCAAAGTAAAAATAGACCAATATTTCAAAGAAAGAAGATCATATTTTAATTCTAAAGATTAATATTCAGATTGATGCTTGCCTTTAATATTCTAATAGTATTGATGCAAAATCTACATTACTGCAGACAGGAGAAATAAATGGCATAATGTGTGTGGTCTGTGTCTCACTTTTGTGGATTATAGGATTAATTAGATGATAGAGAGAAAGAGAGAGAGAGAGAGAGAGAGAGAGAGAGAGTTGCACATTCTATCTATTGCCCTCATAGGCAATGTATGAACAGCATATTGTATTGTTTTTTTTCCCTCTCCGATGTCATATGTACAACTTAATTAGCCTTTAATTAGCCTTATTAGGTTATTAGGATGAGAAGTGTTAATTAAACACACACACACACACACACACACACACACACACACACACACACACACACACACACACACACACACACACACAGGCCTCTGGGAGATGTTGACATTGTATTCATAGTTAATTGAATTGTATCTGTGTGTTATCTTAATTCAGTTCATCTTCGGCTGTAAAAAATAAAATGTCAAAGCAGATAATGTTTCTTGTGTGTGCGCATGTGCGTATGCGCATGTGTGTGTGTGTGTGTGTGTACAGTTTTGTTGGTTTTGTTGGAATCAGATGTGCTGCCAATGACTGTCCATTCCAAAGCTGTCACTCACACCATCTCAGTGCGCAGGACTACCACACACACACACACACACACACACACACACACACACACACACATAGAGTATCCCGTTCTGAAAAGTAGATGGTCGACACCACACAGCAAGATCTCAAGAAGGGCACAGAGGCATGAAAGAGCGAAAGAATCTTCAGACAGTTAAAAGAAAGAGTGAGAAAAGGAGAGAGACAGAGGGAAGAGTGAGAGACAGTGGGGAGAAAGAGAGATGAAAAGCTTTTTTTTCCTGCTGCTTCACTCAGTGACAGCCTGAAAAGGAGCCTATGGATCTGGAGATGTGATATGTGAAGAAGGAAGAGTTTCATGCCGTGCTTGCTGGCTAATACAAGAGCCTGTCAATCATTAATTCTGGCAGGCATAAGCTGAAATTATTTTTCTTTCTCTCTCTCTGGAAACGTGTAAGATTTCTGACTAAGTTAGTTCACAAAGTATAATTTTTTAGACCCACACTGCAGAACGGAAGGTGCGAGAGGGGGTACTGATGTTAATAATGGTATGAATGTGTAGGTTGTAAGGAGATAGATCGTGTCACATGTTGGGAATTAATATGTAAATGGTAATTATTCTCAGATTATATTAGGGGTGTTATTATATATTATATATATTATATTAGGGGACCTTATTATGGGATATATAGGGAGGGGGAGGGTGTATCAGGACATATTTGGACATGGGATGGGTTGTACTGGGGTATACTACCATGCACTAAGATATACTGTGTTGTATGTAGGTTCATTGGGTTGTATTTATGATCTTTGGGGCATTTGGTGATAGTGCGCTGATTAATGTGTTTTAGGATACAATGGGGAGCATCTTATGATATACTGGGATGTATTGAGGTTCTTTGGGTATATTGGGACATATTGGTTCGTATTAAGGACCACTGGGTTGTATTAGAATATCCTTGGTTGTTACAGTATATATTTGGATATAGTGAGGTTTATTGACGTTTATCAGGAAATACTGGGTTGTACTAGGGTATATTGGTGCAGGATATCAGGGTGTAATTAGGTTTGTTGGTGTAATCTGGAGAATGATGGGTAATAGGATATACTTGTTTTGTACTAGAGTATATATGTGTGTATTGGGACATACTGGTATTGGTGTGCATTGATACTTTTGGTTACAGCAGGGTTTATTGCAGTGTTTTAGGATATACTGGGTTATATTGGGATATATTGTGTATATTAGGATATGTCGTTTGCATGGGTTGTAATAAGTTTGCTTGGGGTGTATTATGGTTTCTTAGGGTTTATAAGAATTTACTAGGTTGCTTTAGGGTATCTTCCAATATACTGAGTTGTACCAGGGTATACTGGTGTGCACTGGGATACTTGTTTGTTTTATGGCTTGTATTGTGGTATATTAATACTTTTCATTTGTTGTAGGATTTATTGCAATGATTTAGGATATACTGGGTTTTATACGTTTTCACTGGGGTATACTGGGTTGTATTGAGGTTTCTTGGGGTGCATGGTGATATTGGGTGGTTGTAGAGTTCATTAGGGTTTATTAGGATATACAGGGTTGCCTTAGGTTATCTTATGAAATGATGAGATGTAGTATGAAGTATTGAGAAATACTGTGCATTGTAGTATGTTATTATACATTGGGTTGTAGTGGGATTTACTGCAGTTTATTAGAAATTACTGGGTTGTATTAGAGTATAAGCATACACTATATTGTTCTTGAGGTTTATGTGGGTGTGTTGGAAACTACCGGGTGGTTTACAGGTATCAGTGTGTATAAGAATATATGGTGCTGTATGCGCGTCATTGGTGTGTGTTGGGGTATACTGGTTTGTACTGAGGTTCCTTGGGGTGTATATGAATACTGGGTTGTATTATAGTTTATTATGGTTTATTAGGAAATACTGGGTTGCTTTAGATTATTCTATGATATACTGGTTCGTATTGAGGTTTGTTGGGATATTTTAGGATAGGCTGGGTTGTTTTGGGGTAAATCATTATACAGTACATGAGTTTACTAGAGTTTATTAGGTAATATTGATCTGTACTTGGTAGACCGGTGTATTGTATTTGTATATACAGTGGAACCTCGGATTACGAGCATAATCCGAGGTTCCACTGTATGTTGCAGAAGTGGGCTCGTATTCCAAAACACTCGTAAACCAAATAAAATTTTCCCATAAGAAATAATGGAAACTTAAATTATTCGTTCCACAGCCCAAAAAA
>JAQQZT010000018.1:5615275-5628530 GCA_030068275.1 Clarias platycephalus
CGATGCCCGTTCTTTTATTTGCTGCATTGTCGGGCTATAGTACAAACTTTCGGGTGGATCCTGCACTTAAATCCAACAAAAAAAAACTACTAAAAGAGAAAACAAAACTAAGGCTCTATATCCTGACTTACATCTCGCATTCGCGTTCACACACACCGGATTGCATTACCCACAATGCATCTTCCGCACTGAACTACACTTCCGTAAACAGCTGTCATAAATCAACCTCTCTCTCCCGCAACACTGTTTTGTCTTTGTTTTAGGGTTCACTGTGGGGTATTGGGATATACTAGTTTGTATTCTATTCATTGGGTTGTACTGGGATATACTGGGTTGTATTAGAGTTCATTGGGGTGCATTGGGCTATACTGGGTTGTTTTAGGTATCATTGGAGTGCATTGAGATATATTAGTTTGTATTAGAATTCATTAGTGTGTATTGGGATATACTGGGTTGACTGGAGTTTATTGGGGTGTATTGGCATATTCGGTGTTAAACTGAGGTTTATTGGGGTGTATTAGTATATAGTAGTTTGTAGTGGAGTTCATTGGTGTGTATTGGGATATACTGGGTTGTTTTAGTGTTCATTGGGGTGTATTGGAATATACTGGCTACTAATGGGTTCACTGGGGTGTATTGGGACATAATAGCTTGTAATTAGACTACATTGGAGTGTAGTGGGATATAATAGTTTGTATTAGAGTCCATTGGGTGTATTGGTATATACTCAGTTGTATTGGTTTTCACTGGGTGTATTTTGATATAATGGGTTGTATTAGGGTGTATTGGGTTGTATTGCGATATACTGGGGTATATCAGTATACTGGGTTGTATTAGGGTTCATTGTAGTATATTAGAAAACACTGGCTTGTTAAGGTATAATCAACAATATTGGGGATTTCTCGTGCCTGTTGGGGTATATAATCAAACAGGATTTACAGAGCTGTAGAAAGTTTGTAATCTGTTGGTATGAACTGTAAGATAGTATTTAAATTTTTTTTTTTTTTTTTTTAATGTAACTAATATACTGAAACACATTTATTGCATACTGGAAAACGTTGAGGTATATCAGGGTGTACTAGCATATTATATTGAAGCTGCTGTGTTGTGAATAATTGATGTAGGCTATTTGGACTGCAGCCGGCACCACGCAACTCTCTCCTGCTGATCTACATGTGTTCACACAGCACGAAATCTCGCTGGCACAAATCCACTAGCACTTTCTTCTCGTTTTTTTTTTTTCAGCTCCCTCTCTCCATGCATCCTACAGTATCTCTCTGAATCATGCCCACTGTCCATTCCACAATCTCTCCTGCAATTTCTCCCGCTAATCTTCCTCTTGCGGTGTGTAAAATCATCCATCTCTCTTTCTCTCACCATTTATCTCTGTCTGTTGCTTTGTATCGCTCTCAGAATGTAAATTTTTTCCCCCCTGTCCAAAGCCAGCATGGGCTTTTTTTGTGTGTTCTGGTCTATTTTTTTGATTTGCAAATAATAAAGGATAATGGTTACAAAAAGAAAGAAAGCTGAACAGAAAGGAGTCGAAAACATTATTTATCAATTTAGCTATATTAATGCATGCTGCTTAGTTTTAGAGAATGTTAGCGTTTCAGCATAGGTGACTGTCCTATTGTTATCAGGAAAGCCTTGAAATCTGTGTCCTTAAAGTATCTTAAGTGTGTTTCGGAATCGTGTATCAAGTTATTTTTTTCTCCCCAGTCAGCCACATATACAGTTAGTAGCCACTTTAATAGGAACAGCTATACACAATCACATGCAAATCACATGGCAGCAAACAAACACCAGAAAAGATAAAAAAATATATATTGATCTTAGTTATACCTTCCTTCCACTCTGTCGAATTTGCTACCGACCTCTCCTGACGTCTCTCAATTTGAAATTGAGTCCGAAGTCGCTGTGGTCGGTACCAAATCTTGGCAAATTTTTACACAAGGCAATAAGGAAGTCTTAGCGACATGAGAACATTTCAATAGCGAGCAGTTAAGGAATTTAACGCTGTTATACTGAGCCCTAAAGAATTGATAAGGAAAACATACCGTCACTACCAACATGAAGTGAAATTACAATGATGCTATTACCAAAGTATTAAAGATGTGATGACCACATACTGTCCCCTTTAACGAATTGACGCCAACCGATAGACATTGGAGTTAAGGGACATATTTCAGATGCCCAGCTATTTAATGACAGTGAGATGTGAACTTTCCTCCACCGGAATGAATCACCAATGATGACAATTCCAGGCCTTATTTTATCCCCGGTGATGACGCTTTTGCCTTGAGGACGTATTTAAAGAAACCCTACAATAGACGTGAACTTACAGATGGTAACAATCATCGATATTTATACCAAGACGTTAATGAAAGATTTTGTCGGGAGGTGCCAGTCGAAAAGATTATTATTTTATATTTCTTACGACAATAACTAAAATGATAACATTCACACCAAGTCCAAAAGAGGCCGAAAGGAGACGGTACCGAACTCTCCAGAGGTCATCTGCATTGGTGTAGATTCAGTAGCAAATTCGTCTAAGTGGAATGGTGGTATTACTTTGATACTTTCTGGTACGGTTGTTGGTTCCAGTTGGGTTAGGTTTAATTGTCATAAACTGCTGATCTCCTGTGATTTTCAAACAGAGCATTGACTACAGAATGGTAGTCAATGCTCTGAACAACAAAATGCATTCCATTTAAATGCATCCAAAATGGAAAAAAAAACACCACTTTGAGTTCAGCAAGAAATTTGAGGTTCTTGTGAGCTTTAGGATTGGAATTGTACTGCACTGATTTTTGCGATAACCGTTATTGGTTTCTCTTCCATCTTTATTCCTCCAATATTACTTGACTGAAGACCTGTTCAGAACCTCTTCTATTGTTCAAGGTCTTATCTCCAGTAAGTTTTTAACCATATACTAATGTGCAGCTATGTTTTTCAAATGGTATGCATATCTTTAGCACTTCTCTGGACGTTTATTAGAACTGTACCAAAAAACAGCCACAAAGGAACAAATTGAATTTAATTTTAAACCCAAATTAAATTTTCTAGACGCGTGTTGTTAAAGTGAGCCATATCGACTTAGTGGGGATAGAGGAGTGTGTCTGTGGAGAGCCGACTCTCTGCTTGTGGTGAGAAACTCTATTGATTTGCCGCTGACATCCGGCAGCTTATTTACCAACAACAAATCGATGCTGCCCTCCGCCGAGGGACGCCAGGAGCTGTTGTTAGGACCACCTCTGTTCTGTAGTGTTACAATGAGAAGATTTGGAAATCCATCTGTGTTTGCACTTTGCAGTGCTTTTATGGCTACCGCGAGGAGCCTGTGCGTTATGTTCACATTTCTAACATGGCTAGAACCTTCGAGGGTTAGTTGGCATGATGTAGCCTGATCACCACAAATGTGATTATTATAAGTTTTTTACTCCTCAGAAAACATTATATAAATATGGCACTGATTACAGTTTTTAAAATCCATTTATAGTTACATTTGGAGTTCATTAACACTTTATATAATAAATATTGTAACCACCAGCTCACCAGCCACTACTTTTCCACTTTCTTGAAGATCAAAATGTGCAGCTTTTTGTACATACTAGAGTTTTCCTGCTTTAGAAATCGTTAATTTAAAATGACCTAAATATTTAAATCTAACAAAAAAACACTAACACTGGAGACTTCTTGCTAAATAAACGTATCATAAACTTTAACCATCAGAAATTATACACTTGTTAGATTTTTTATAAAAAGCTCAGACTGTATGAGTCCTTGTGTAAGTTGTTGTTATAGAAATGAGTAAATTTGTCATCTTTTTTTACACCTGGAACACCTTCTGACCAATCAGAATCAAGAATTCAACAGCATCGTCATATAAATCAAACAAGATTTATGGAACTTATCAAGCCACCGCGGAATCACAGTCATGCCGATATTCGGGATGATCTCACGACTACGAGTGTAATATTGCATTTATAGGACTGCTCGATAAACAATACATGATTATCTACAGTATATATTAACTGATATTTACTGTAACTGATACAGTATAGTTAAAAGTTTTATTTTTCCTATGTATCCAGAAGAAGCGACGGTCACCTCATAGCCTGTCGGCTCACATTGATTTACGCATTCCAGTTAAAAGGTGTAATGTCTGGGGAAATCAAATTCTCTTCTGCCTTTTCATCTTCTTCTAGCAAGCTTTTATAATTTATTTCAAGTCAGAATTTGTACTCATGAAAAATGAATTTGGAATGTCATAACAGTACCGTTTTTGAATTAGGAAATGGAAAATCTATCCCGCTTATCCTATAGCAAGGTCATGATACAGTACACCACCATGCAAACACGCACACAGACTTGAAGAGGAAATCGAACCCTCGACCCTGGAGGTGTGAGGCCACAGTGGAAACCACAATGCTATCCCTTTGTCCCACTCAAGTACTAAATGTAAGGCACTCATGTACAGAGTAGATCTCAGTAGACTTTAGGCAGGGTATACACTCAGGGTGGACAGGGTGCCAATCGCAGGTCAAACACACGGGCAATTTGGAAACGCCAGTTAACCTAATCTGCATGTTTTTGAAATTTGGGAGGAACCCAGTGTACCTGGAGGAAACCCACCAAGTATGGGGAAAGAACACGTGAACTCCACGCATACAGATCTGAAGTGGGAATCGAACCCTCAACCCTGGACATGCAAGGCCACAGTGCTAACTACTATGCCACTGTGCCGCCTGGAAACCACTCGACCAATGAAATTAGTGGACCTAAACTACAGTACCTGTTGTATAATAAAATTCGATATAGATTCCCTAACTGCTACAAATTACAATTTAAGCTTTTAACTTGAAATTACTTAATACAATCTCGTAGAAATTAGTCCTGGATGCATTAATGACAGCAAGACGATCCTAACCCAGCAGTGCCTAGGAATTAGTATAATACAAAGTCCATCCCAAGCAGAAGAACCCTACAACCTACAACCATTGTCTATACTAAAGGAAGAGACAACTATTACTATTCTGTTTGAAGGATTTACAAATAGAGGAAATAAAATTGCAGATTTTCGCTAATCCCACAGACGACTCCTAATGATGCAAGCTGTCTGTATCACTGTGCTACGCTATATGAAATAAGGTGTAGAGAGGCCATTTTGTCCCTCACACCGCATGTCTGTCGCACTCTTTGTTACTTTAGCACACTCCCTCTCTCATTCTCACTCGGCCGAGTCTGACCACTGGGTTCTTCTCTCTTTCAATCACACTCTCGCAGTGTGAGTCCTCCAAACACACAGTCCAGCCCAGCGTGTGCTCGCTCTGGAGTGTGTGCATGTGTGCGTGTGTGTCACGCCTCTTAATCCAGCTTCTAGCCTCGTAGTGGGTCTAACGAGACCGCAGAGGCACAGAAGGTCTGACGCACAAATCACAGACACAGGATGGCTGGAACACACACACTGGAATCTTTACAAAGCAGCCTAAATGGACGTTTGTTAAGAAATTGAGAGATTGTGGTCTGAAAATGAATTTTAAAAAATCTGAATTCACAAGCATTTAAGTAATTTCTATTTTCCTGCACGTTTGTTTCTACTGTATGTCATTTTAGATGCTTAGTGTTTTTGTAAATAAGGAATAACACAGTGATAGGAAAATAATCTATGATGTAAGCAGTTATTGTCGCCTTCAGATGAATCCTGATGAATATAATAATAATCTGTTGCAACGAATCAACAGATATTCAACAGGAAAAGTCCGTTCTGACTTTTGTAAGAAGCAATTAGCTTAGATAACTAGCTAGCAATAACCTCCGACAGTATCTTAGCTAGAGCTAAGAGCTAGAGCTAAGACTGAAGCCTGAATCTGCCAGTGTAACAATTTTAATATTTGTTGCTGTGTCTTTCTTTTTTCTCTCTCAAGGTCATACTAGATTGATTTTTATGCCTTTTCTAATCGCACAGAGCCAATGCTCATGTTGGAAATCACACCGTGTCTTCTTAAAACGCAAGTGTTCACCTTTTTAACCATTTACAGGTCATTCACTGAAAATCTTGGAAATTCACAATTGTAAAATTTTAAGACTTTTTGTACAACTCTTTTTTTTTTATGTTGTAATTTATTTATGTTGCAAATCAAGGGCAGTGAAGATAACATAATCAAGCTTCCTTAATCCCTCATTAAAATGTTTTAGGCTGAGCTATGAATCCACTGCTGTCTCCACTTCTTCATCAGAAGTGAATCTTCGTCCTCGTAGGGCTGCTTTCAGGGGTAAGAGTCCCATAGAGTGAAATCAGGAATATCGGGAGGAAGTTAAACAAAGAACAAAGTTTTTGCAGACTGTCGACAGGGTGGACGGAAGTGTCCAGATGTGCATTGTCAATAGCAGTCCTCTGCATTTAATCCGAAGTTTAATCTTCAGCTCTTTAAATAAGCATCTCACTGTAATGAGCACTGTTGATTGTTGAACCTTTTTTGCTGATAGCGTTCCAATACTTCTGGTCCTTGAGAATCCCAGGAAACTGTAAGCATTGATGAATTTTTCAGCTGATGGTTGACTTTTGAACTTTTTCAGTTGCTGATTGAGGATGTTTTGGTTCCATACTCAGCCGTTTATTCTCAGGCTCGTAGTGATGAATGCAAACTTTCACCTTCCTTAGAGTATCAGTCTTAATTTTGTTCATGTTCTTCTGTTTATGCCCTTCTGTGAGTTGTTTCGGCACGGGTACACCCTCAGACCACAGAAACAATCACAAGAGCACTGCATGCTGCTCTTCTTCTGTGCAAATCACAAGTGGGGCATATATTTTTGCTCACACCACAGTAACAGAACAAATCAACTGGTGTAAGAGTTGCCTTGAACGGAATGTGCCGCCAACAGAAGATTTAATATAAGTGCGGATAATTTTTGACTCACCCTTTTATGTATATATAAACAGGTAAAGTTATGTGCACATTTATTTATTTATTGAATATAAAAAAAAAATTTAATACAAAAATACTTATCTACAAATTTGTGTGGTTTTTTTTTTTTCTTGAGGTACATTTCCAACGCCAAACGTGGTTCTTCTCCTGTTTAAAGGTTAAAGTAAAGCATAGTGGAGATGATTCAGTGAAATACTGAATCATTACTTTTTAAAAGTATAGAAAAGACAGAAAAGGATGCTGATGCTGGGAAAATAGAATAGCGCACTTTTTTTTAGACACACATACCACCGTTTCAAAGTGTGTGTATAAGTGTGTCTGTGGGAAACATTTTCAATACGGATAAATAAAAAAATGCAATAAAGCAAATAAAACTACAGCTAAAATAAATCCACAGAAAACATGATAAATAATACACACAGTCCACAATAAAATGTGAAATGACAGTGAAGTGTTATATACAGTATGCTGTTATAAGATAATATAATAAAACTAAAATATAATAACCTCCACTCTTCTAGAAAGGCTTTTTTCCCCCAGACTTTAGACTCACTCAAAAATCCCCATCTGTTAGGCCACATTTTTAAAGCAGAGATTATACAGTATAAACTAAATGCTATACGTGAAAAATGAACATTTCATAAACTCCATCTGCTGAGACGCATACTGTATAACCTTTAGATGGTTACGTTCATTTTACCCTGCTAGCACTGACGTCTCAATTAGAGCAGCGCTACAGACGTTAGCGTGCGTCTCCCGCCATCTGCTCCACAAACAACGAGCCATGTGTGTTTCAATGTGTTGCAATTAAATGAGCGATTGCAGAGCACTATCCCCCCGCTCTCTCTCTTCCTTTTGCATAGACACATGACATATTGCACCGTTTCATATATAGCAGAGCCTGGACTTTCTCCAATCTTCAGCTGGACGGTTTGGGTAATCCTGTGACTAGGACAGTAGTGGAACCCGGTGTGGTCTTCTGCTGTTGTAGACGATGCATCACAAAGGTTTGATGAAATGCTTTTCTGCTCACTATGGTTGCAAAGAGTGATTATTTGAGTTGCTATAGCTTTCCTGTCTGATCATTCTACACATCTCTTTATACATCTGGGCAGTCTTGGGTTAATGGCCTTGCTTAAGGGAACCAACACTGGCACCTTAGTGGTGGTGGGGTTTGAACCTGGGACATTCCAATCACTCGTCAATGCCTTAACCACTGCCCTGTTTTTCATACAGTTTTGTACAAACTCTAGACATTGCTGCATGTGAAAGTCTCAGGAGATCAGCAGATTTTAAAATACTCAAACCACACTGTCTGGCACCAACATCCATGTCAAGGTGAAAGTCACTGAGATCACACATTAGATGTGAACATAAACTAAAGCTCTTGACCTGTACTGTAGTGTATCTACTGTACATGATTTTATCTATGAGGGATGTTAAACCCTCAGTCAACCCACTTCTCTATAAAATGTCTCTATATAATCTTCCGCTATTCTAATGCACTTATCCCAGCATTTCACTACTGCTCAGATACAATCAATGTACTGTAGAACAGTTCCTTAGTACACCAGAGCCATGATCTCTGCCTGCTTCACGTCTGAAACTCTGGCCTCCCAGGAACTCCTTTAATGGGCCAAACAAGTGGAAATGCCTTATATCAAGCGTTCCACTCTCTGAATGTTCATAGGAACGACCGCAGTGGTCTCCGAGCCACCTCGGCCAGGATCTTCATTTACGGATGTACAGCCCTCTTTAAAACCTTTGCACCATTCTTATGTCTTAGTTTTACCCCTCCATGCATGAGAAATCTCCTGGTTTGAATTGAACGCCCTTCTTATGACACTCATGCCACATGACTGGCTGATTGGATAAGTGCATGAATGTGTAAGGCTGGTATTACAGTACTGTACAAAAGTCTTATTTTTTTGTGTGCAAACTTGGTTATACGGGTTTATTTTATGACTTCATTATTAAGTTACAGGATAACATCTGGATTTCCAGATAATAAAATAATGCATGCTTATGGAATATACCGCATCAGGGAGAAATGTTATATCAATTAGAGGAATGTAACAGATAAAACTGTGGCACAGTGGCCTAATGGTTAGCACTGTCGCCTTGCACTTCCAGGGTTGAGGGTTCGATTTCTGCCTTTGGGTCTGTGTGCATGGAGTTTGCATGTTCTCTCAGTGCTTGGTGGGTTTCCTCCCACAGTCCAAAGACATGCAGATTAGGTTAATTGGCGTTCCCAAATTGGCCATAGTGTGCGAATGCATGTGTAAATGTTGTCCGGACATCCCACCACAGTCATAAAATAGGAATTAATACAATGGTAATCACTATTGGCCTCCACGGTCCCTAGTTGGACTACAGATGTTCCTAGATAGATAGATAGATAGATAGATAGATAGATAAAATAAAGTGTGATACACAGCATATTGAAAACATACAATAAATATGTGATAAATTTATATGCAACATTCCAGGCTACATGTATTAAAACTTAACCATAAAACCATTAGAATGTGGTTCATTTTGGATATATTGTATATTTAAATGCAATATATCCAAAAAGGTTTATTGTATTCACTTATACAATACAATACATAATATATACAATACATGATTGAATATAAATTAAAAGGGTTTTTTATTTATTATATTCAATTATTTACGGTGGCGTAGTGGTTTATCACTGTTCCAGGTTCCAGGTTCGATCCCCGCGCCTAGGGTCTGTGTGCATGGAGTTTTCATGTTCTCCCCGTGCTTGGTGGGTTTCCTCCAGGTACTCCGCTTTCTTCCCACAGTGCAAAGACATGTAGGTTAGGTTAATTTGGCGTTCCCAAATTTCCCGTAGTGTGTGAATGAGTGTGCGATGGATTGGCACCACGCCTCATGCCCTAAGTCTCCTGGGATAGGCTACAGGTGACCCTGTATACAGGATCAACAGGTATAGATGATGAGTGAGTGAGTGTGAATATAATTTATTTATGTCATTTATTCTATTTAATTATTTAAACATTAATTCTGTTCCACAGTATCTGTTAATCTTTAAATATATTTTTGATGTAATAATAGAACAGACATGGAATTTGATATAATATTTCATGAAAATAGGATTCATTGTCTGACCTTTTTATTATTATTATTATTATTATTATTATTATATGTTTGGATAAAATCAAATACAACTCATTTTAGCATGTGATGGCAGCTCTTTGGAGACAGAATTCGCTGCATAGAAGAAGAAAAAAAGCTGAAGCAAACCTTCAAATAAACACCGAGCAGGTTGGAGATGATTAGATATTAGAATCCAATTTGATTTCACTGTATTGTCATTGTGCATATAATGGAGTAGAGGACAGCATTATGCAGCCTACAGCACTGCGGTACAATCAGAACGCAGGGATAATGCGCCGGGCGGCTGAGCTGCGCATGCGCGCCGCTGTTTGATCGTCATGGGAAGAAAACGGCGCTTTAGTTCATCAACAATAGATACCGTGCAGCTATTCACCTCTGTGCTTTTATTAAAGATCTAGGGGGCACTCTCTCACTCTCTCTCTCTCTCTCTCTCTCTGAGCGCTCTCTTAAACACACGCACACACACAGGCACGGATGCACACCGGGGTGGTCGGTCTTTTCAACCCCAACAATCACCAGCCGAGGTTAGAGAGGGACAGATTTAACGATGTCTTTGTGCTGCCTAATTGCATTGGATTACGAGATCCTGGTGAAAGATACCCCACCACCACCGGCAAAGAACACTCACACACTCTCACTCTCACTCACTTGCTGTGTATATGTGTGTGTGTGTGTGTGTGCGTAGAGTTTAACGCTGGAATGTGTCAAATAATTCCTCACACTCTCTGAAATAAATAATAATGCACCTCTCTTTGTACTCACCTTAAAAAAGCACACCAGATACAGGTTGAAAAATTATTTTATTTTAATTTTAAAACTGTTCAAATGTAAGTGCATACAGGGATTCTTTCTCTTGTTAAGGTTCAAATAAAAATAAAAAAATAATAATAAAAAGATAGATAACATACAGAATGTGTAGTGTTTGATGTTCCGGCTCAGTGACAAAAAAAAAAAAAAAAAAGATGAGCAGAGAGGACAGATCGTCCCTGCCATGTCTTCTGATTTCACCCGTGCTTTCACCAAAAATGTGCGTAATTATTTTTTAACTCCGTGTTGGAACATGACGCATGAAACCCCGCTGCTGTACAGGAAGACAGTTATCCAATTAGACCGTAAAAAATGAGATTCTTTATAGCATGCGAGTCACATAATTACTGTTAATTTAACGCTTTGATTCTCCCTCTTGCATTTTTTATTTCCTTATACGTAGTTCGGGCAGCGGCTCGCCGGAGCTCTGCGATAGCCTGGACCGGAGTGGACGTGAAATCACCGGCGCTTCCTAATGAATCAGCACCGGGCCTGGTGCATCATTTATGCACTGTTAAGCCGTGTAATTGAACGAGCCGTAGTTTGCATATTAGGCCATTAAACGTAATGTGCTCTGGTCTTCTCACGACACGGAGTGTTTAAGGCTTTGTGGTGACACGCTAATGCGATGAATTATGACCCTAATTGCACACAATTGTTCTTTTGATTTGGACGATTTGGCTGTTAGCCGTGCAACGATGTTCATTATTACACCAGCGGATTTCCGGAGCACGCCGAAGCACGAACCGTTTGGCCACGGCCTGCGTAAATTATTTAGCTCGTGCGCAAAAACCCAGCTAGTATGTTCTGTAATGATTAATGCATGACACGACTCTGTTCTTGTGCTTTTAGGACTTTTTTTTTTTTTTGGAGCAACATCATAGCATTCAACAGGTGCACGATTAGCTGTACTCATGGCATCATTCCCAGAATTCCATTAATTGTGGTGACACCATCGAGAATGAACACTTTGCAACCAGAAATGTGATTTGACCTTTAGTACCAATGAACCAAAATAAATTCAGAATTTTCTACATAGAAGCCCAGAAAGTCCTGAAGTATCCATTTATTTTGCTGTTTGTATCAGCCAGCAGTTTACATCTTGTTTAATGACTTTAAAAGTGACGTGTCTTTTGGTACTACATACACCTTGCTGTCATAATTGAAAGTATTAAGTATATTTAGGAATCCGCCCTATTTACAAAAGCAGCACCGGTCTCTGGGTGTTTGATTCCTCCACAGAATATCGGTGTTTAATGCAAACTAGAGCAATGAAACGTGGCATAACGAACATAGCCATAACAGTTACCGTGCAATAAAGTGGATTTCATGCTGTGGGTTGTGTGTGAATTTGCAGCAAAAAACATGATGGGGTGGCCATGAAGCAGCACCGTGGCGTAAATACATGTGAGCACTGTGGCCTCACGCTACCAGGGTTGAAGGTTCAAAGTCCCGCCTTGAGACTTTGTTCAGGCATTGGACCAGGTTCAAACCCCAGCAACATGTAGCCACTGTCGGGCCCTTGAGCAAGGCCCTTAATTTTCAACTGCTCAGATGTATAATGAGATAAAGTGTAAGTCGCTCTGGATAAGGGCGTCTGCCAAAGCCATAAATGTAAATAAATGTAAATGCATTTTCTCCCTGTGCTTGATGGGTTTCCGTCGGGTATTCAGGTTTCCTCCCACATAAATTTGACTAATCAATAAGCATAATCAAAACAGGATTTTTTTTGTTGATGTGGCAATATGCATTTCCATGCACTTTACATGTTTGGTCAATATTCATCGACATCATCATAGGATAGTGTTACTGTTTTAACTGTAATGCCTTTTTATCAAACTGACTTCAGTCCACACAGACTTTAATCCAAAGGTAAAGTTACGCTAATCAGGTCAGGTTGCTAAAATGGGTGCAACCAGCTCTGTGGCTAAGGCAACATTAGCTAACATTAGCCTACACTGTTAGCTTGCTAAAGCTTGCTTTGTTTGTCAAATAGAAACATAAAGGTGTCGTTTCAAAGATTTGTCATTAAGTTAGTCATTCATACTAACTACACAAAAGTTCTTTCAAATATAACTGAACTGGTGAACAGCACACCACTTTTCCATCTATTTTATTACTCACTTACAGTGGTGTCAAAAGTATTCACATTCATTACTTGAGTAGAAGTATAGATACTAGGGTTTAAAATGACTTCTTTAGAAGTTGAAGTATCAACTCAAGCCTTTTACTCAAGTAAAAGTGTAAAAGTACTGGTTTCAAAACTACTTAAAGTATAAAAGTAAAAGTAACGGATACTGGGATACTGTATATGGCAATTGAAAAAGAATGCATTTTAGTACAATGCAAATACATTAAAGAACCATATATGTGTA
>JAQQZT010000018.1:5631605-5647298 GCA_030068275.1 Clarias platycephalus
ACACACACACACACACACACACACACACACACACACACACACACACACACACACACACACACACACACACAGATCACCTGAAATTTACTGTGTGTGATTTCTTCTTTATGCTCCTCATTTCTCTTTCAGTCTCCCATTGTTTCTCTTTTTTATATTTCTCTATGCATCTGTCTTTCTGCTTCTCTAATATTTCCCACCAAAATGCCGGCCTCGGTACGAAATTGTCAACAAGAACAAGAAAATGAGGCCACTGTGAAAGTGAAGATTTCAACAACGTTACCTGCTCTTTATCCAAACTTCAACTGTCCAATTTTTTTGTTTGGATATGTTTGATTATTTTTTTTTTTTTTGGATTCTGTGATGCTTTTCTGCTCACCACGGGTGTAAAGAGTTACCATAGCCTTCTTATCAGCTTGAATCCAGTCTTGAAACCATCTTCCTCTGACGCCTCTTATCAACAACGCGTTTCTGTCCTGCTCTCTGGAATTTTTTTTTTTTTCATTTCTTTTACATTATTCTGTGATTATTCTAGAGAATGTTGTGGTGCGAAAATCCCTGAAAGTTCGGAGTGCTGACGCTTCAGACACATCACAAGATCGACTGTCCAGTGGAGATTATTTCATATTTTTTGAATACCTTAAACATTGCACGTTAGTGTAGAAACTAAAAACAAGAGAAGAAAAAACATTAAATTAAAAAGCGTGTTATAAAGTTTGACTGGTACAATAGGCTATGTCTTTTGTAAAATAAAATATGATGGTGTTTTCTTTGAGTGTTTCTACATCTTGTGTTTTCTTCTAAATTTCAGCAGAAATAAGACTAAAATGCACGAAACACAAATCTAAAAACATTGTGTCCAGAGAAGAAAATACATCTCTAACCTAGCTCATAAATAAATACACAACAAGGATCGAGAATGGGAAGCAAAGGTGTAAAATGAGAAGAAAGAATATTCCCATGATCTGGTTAAAATTCATATATACATATTTCTAAGGGCTTGAAGATCCATTCATTAGTAGAGCATCTGTTATGCAAGATAACCAGTTTAAACAAATGTAAGCTGTCCTAGAAAAAGAAATTAAGGTGTGTTGATTGATTCACAGCATCCAAACTTTTTTTGTTTTTGTTTTTGCAGATATTACGTCTTATTCACTCACTCATTCTCTGTAAATAGTCATGGGGATCCTGCAGCCTATGCAAGCACTAGAAGTAAATTTCCTTTTAAAATTCCCAAGCAGCCTTTTATTTATTTATTCATTTATTTATTTATTTATTTATTTATTTATTTTAAAGCTTCTGGTAAAATGAAAAGCTGTTTTTTTTTCCTCATAAACTTTAACAGAAATAAAAAAAAAATAAGAGGCTGGTGAATGTCAGAAAGTATGACAGGTCCTTTATTGATAAACTGAAAATTCCAATCAGGAATAAAACTCTTAGGGACATGCTGCTAAAGAATAATAATCCACATCAGACATCACCACCTCTTATCCTGTATAGGGTCGTGGGGAGCCGGGAGCCTGTCCCAGGGTATACCCTGGATGGGGTGCCAGTCTATCACCGGACACACGAGCAATCCTGGTGGTGTGAGGCGACAGTGCTAAAGATGATGCCAACCATGTCACTCATTATGGCACCCATAATGTTTGGCACCCATGCCAAACATTAACTACAAAAAATGAAAATGCACTTTTGATATTTTGAATAGCTGAAAATGTTAAAGTTTCTACATGTAGTGAAAGCATTCATGTTTTCATAGTTTTGCCTATTATTTGAGCATGACCTGCCTTTTTTCTCAAAATGGAAGATTCGAACGGAGCTGCTTTTGCTCTGAACAAGTAAATAAAATACTGGAATTAATTTAACAGGCTTAAACACAGACTGCTTGTGTTCATTTTTTACTTGTTTTGCTTAATGTCATGCTAATTACAACCTACTACATCCATAGGATCACCTATAAAATTATTCATTATGTAAGTCTAACATTTGATGCTCTGGTCAGTTATGGGTGACTAATTTGTGTGAACTTGGCACTGCAGGAACAACATTCACGCAGCCCTCACAGCAACCATGCACTTGCACACAGGTGTGCTCTGGTGCTTAAACAAATAGGTTCACACATCTGATCGAGAGATTTATGTGTGTGTATGGGGGTATGAGAGAGAGAAAGAGAGATTATGAGAACAGTATTTTGGGGTATTTGATATCCGGCACATCGGGATACTCCCCACCCTGGAGATATATTTGTTGTTTCTTTGGCAGTTACTTAAAGGCTCAGGTTACCAGCTCGGTGCCAGATTATCATTCACACACTAAGGGCAATTTGGGAATGGCAATTAGCATAACCTGCATGTTTTTGGACTGTGGGAGGAAACCGGAGTACCCAGAGGCAACCCATCAAGCACGGGAAGAACAAGCAATCTCCACACAGAGCCGAGGCGGGACTCGAACCCTCGACCCTGGAGGTGCAAGGCGACAGTGCTAACTGCAGACTAACCATGCGTGAGAACATGTACAGTACAGAGACTAAGAAAGAAAAAAGAGTAACAGCAGAAGAGAAGAAAGTGAGAGTGAGACATTGAACAAGAGACAGAGACAAAGATAAACAGGTACAGAATAGTGTGAGACAGAGACACGAGGTGAGAGACAAATACTGTAGACAGAACTCTGCAGTGTGCAGTAAAGAGGTACCTATTAACCAATCAGAATTATTTGGAGGCAGGGCTTCAGTTGAAAATATCTGCGTGCGTGTGTGTGTGTGTGTGTGTGGGTGGGGGGGGGGGGGCTTGTGGGTGTGTGTGTGTGTGTGTGTGTGTTTTACCTAAGTCTCTCTCCGTTCACCGCTTCCCCAGTCTCGCGCTGCTCCTCATGGCCGCGACAGCATCCGCCGCTCACTACAGTCTGCTCAGCGCGAGCGCGCCGGCGCACGCGGACACCGGCGGCATGCAGCAGCACGCGGCGCCGGGCTCGGCTTACAGGCACGCGCACGCCGCCGCGCTGCTGCAGAGCGAGTTCGCGCTGCAGAACAGCAACGGCGGGAGTCACGCGCACCACTGGATCGCAGCCGCGCTGTCTCACGGCGGCGGGAGAGGAGGATTAGGAGGAGGATTAGGATTAGGAGGAGGTGGTGGCGGTAGTGGTGGTGGTGGTGGAGGGGACGGAGCCGCGTGGACGTCGGCCGACATCAAACCCACGATCCGTGGCACCGGAGACGAGATGCACGAGGACAACGACAACAGCGACGACAACAGCAACAACAATAATAACAACAACAACTCAAGCAGCGGCAACTTACAGCAAATGCTTCATCACCACCACCATCACCATCATCAGCATCACGAGGAGGACGCGGCGCGCGCGTGGAGGAGCGCGAGCGGCACGTCGGCGGCTCACCAGCAGAGTCTCGCGTACTCCGGCGGGTTCGGTGCGCTCAACGGGCTCGTGCCGGGCATTCAAGCGCATCACCAGGAGCACGAGCACGAGCACCACCATCACCACAGCCCGCATCTGCGCGAGCACCACCAGCACGAGCACCAGCACCACCACCGGAGCGTGCACGAGTCACCGGTGTCGGACGAGGACGCAACCCCGACGTCAGACGACCTCGAGCACTTCGCCAAGCAGTTCAAGCAGCGGCGCATCAAGCTCGGCTTTACGCAGGCAGACGTCGGGCTCGCGCTCGGCACGCTCTACGGCAACGTGTTCTCGCAGACGACCATCTGCCGGTTCGAGGCGCTGCAGCTCAGCTTCAAGAACATGTGTAAGCTCAAGCCGCTGCTCAGCAAGTGGCTCGAGGAGGCGGACTGCAGCGCGAGCGGCGGCGGCGGCGGCACCGGCCTGGATAAGCTCGCGGCGCAGGGCAGGAAGCGCAAGAAGCGCACGTCCATCGAGGTGAGCGTGAAGGGCGCGCTCGAGAGCCACTTCCTTAAGTGTCCCAAACCGGCCGCGGCGGAGATCACGAGCCTCGCGGACAGCCTGCACCTCGAGAAGGAGGTGGTGCGCGTGTGGTTCTGCAACCGGCGGCAGAAGGAGAAGAGGATGACGCCGCCCGGGGTGCACGGCACGCACGGGACCGAGGACGCCATGCTCGAACTCAAAGCGCAAAACGTGCAGTGATGGAGAGAGAGAGAGTGTGTACGGAATTACAGCAGGATTTACTGTGTGGAAACAAAATGCATCACTGTGACAGAGGCTTACTTTGGAAACACAAACAAACACACACACACACACACACACGAATCCGCGCGAGCAGGGCTGCTTTCCTATTTCTGCCTTTCCTTTTTAGAAAACTCTTACAGTGTTGTGACCAGCCTGCAGACGATGAGTACGTTTTAAACTTTTTAAAAATATATATAGAAGCATTATTATTATTATTATTATTATTATTATTATTATTATGTTTGAGTTATTGGGAAATCTTTAATAATAATAATAATAATAATAATATGAACAATAATAATTGAACAATGTGTAAATAGTGTATAATTCAAAGAGGGCGCTTATCTCATCACTTCAGCACTTTTCTTTCTTTAAACAGGCAAAAGATTCTAGTGCTTATTATTCTTTATTATTTCTGCATATTTTTGTATCATTGCTTCGAAATATTCAGTATGTTATAACCTTCACCTTTGGTTTAGCATTTGTTTTTATAAAACTATTTTATAAATTTGAAACTACAACATTATGACAATGTGTTCACACTATTGTATACTCCATATACAACTCTGTAAATATTTTAAATCTGATTTTTAAAAATGTGCTTTTTAAACAAAAGATTTAAAGAATCAAACTGAAATATCCGAAAGGCTGCAGTTCCATTTGTTGTGTTTTTTATATTTAGATTTTATGGAAACCTTTATGAAAACTAAAGCAATGACATTATTATTATTATTATTATTATTATTATTATTATTATTATTATTATTATCATCATCTCCTCATTCAGTGTTTAGATTCAATTTTACAACTGGAATGATTTCCTTATTTATAATGATTGTACGTGTCCCAGCAGAAGATTTTTATATTGTGAAAATTGCCACAAGTGATTGATTGTACATTATTTCTTTGATATGATATGAATTATATTATGATATTAATACACATTTTATTTCTGCTTCATATAAAAAATAATTTTTATTATCAAGTCTTCACATCCCTTCACATTAGATTTGTTTAGAATTTGCATGATTTATGTTTGCCATCATTCCAATAATAATAATAATAATAATGTGAAATCTCAAAGTGGTTCATGTTTTTAGGACATTAAACCAAAATACTTAAACAATCTTCAATCACTATTACAATTTTTACAATATATATTAATAAATAATACAAATATGAGTAAGTGCTTAATTTATACCATTGACAGGGACTTACAAAACAGAGATTATACTGTTAAACATTTCCAGCTGCTTTTTTATGTTTCAAAGAATGACCCAATAGATCTAATTTGCACAACAACTTCTAAACATCATTTTTAAATCACACTTTTCTCTCTAGGTAGGATTACACTGGAATTATATGGATATCATAAATAATTAAATATATAAATTGGGTAATATGCATGAGACCAGGTCGCTGTCAGGGTGCAAATAGAAAAGGAAAAAAATTGACAAATGGGCAACAGATAAGAGACGGTTGTTAAGATGGGGTGTAATGATGTGTTTTGGCTGTCAGTTGGTGAAAATGATAATGATAACGTCATTGAGTCTCAGTCAGCGAGAGAGGAACAGAAAGAGGCAGAAAGAAAGTGTGAGAAAGCAAAAGAGAAACCAGCTTTTCAAAAAACTAAATTTAACATCAAGCACTTTTCCACGAACCCCAAAGAACAGCATGGCAAAGACACACTCTGCTCAGTTTTCACAGTGACAGACAAATGTTTATTAAAGATTCCTTTTCCTTCAGTGACACCCTTTGCTTAAAACTACTGTACTGCAAAAAATGAAATTAAGAAATAGAGACCGAACCCTGTCAAAAATTGAGAGCAGCGAGGTAACGAATTAAACTTATTTAATCTACTCGTATATCACCAGAAGCAATGAGAATCAGGCATTTCAGTGCCGTTTAAACATTAATTAATTATGCTCTGGAGTGCGGAGAGTAATTTCAAACAAGTAATAAGGCATTAAACCCGATGCTGTAAACTGTAAAACAATAACAGCAACAAATAAGTAAGCAAAACTTGTCATGAGTGAGTTTAATTCTTGATATATAGTTCTTGGAACAGAGTTTATAGGTTTCACTTTTTGTTCATTAATTTGGAGAAGGTTTAATATCCTCAAGGCACCAAGATTTCATGAGACATTTCAGTGCATGCATCATTGTTTAGTAATGGTGGAGAGAGATCACACTACTGAATTATGTTACTCATTATACAGGGCCATCACATCCTCTCGATGCTCCTAGTACAAGTAGAAATGATGAGCATACCATCCCAAAGACTGCAAGACTTTTAAAAGAAATATTTTACTGTTTGGACTACTTGAATAAAATATTGCACCTAAATTGATTATCTCAGGGAAACAATTATGATTAGATCCATCTTAGCTTTAGAAGCAGATGGTCTGTAAAACCATCTCATTTTTGTGTAGGAGATACTCTGCAGAACTGTCTTATCGTCTGTAGCAGTTGCTCTGGAGAAACTATTCTCTTTTTTGTAGTAGATCCACTTAAGAACCATCTTAGATTCTTGAGCAGATCTTCAGCAAAACCGTCTCGTTTTTATTTTTTGTGTAGCAGAACCTATACAAAGCCATCTCTGCTTCTGTAGCAGCTCTCCTGCAGATGTGACAGGGCTTCTATTGTATCCTGTCTAGAAACATATAAGCTTCTGGTGCAGATCCTCTCCAAACCTATCTCGACTTCTGTAGTAGATGCTCTGCATCACCAGCTTGGTTTTTGTAGCAGATCCTCTGCAGAATCCATCTTTGAGTTTATGGGTATCTTAGTGGTTAAGGCATTGGACTACTAATCAGAAGGTTCCATGTTTTAACCCCAGCACCACCAAGTTGCCACTGTTGGGCCCTTGAGGAAGGCCCTTAACCCCAAAAAAATGTAAGTCGTTTTGTATGAGGCCGTCTCCCAAACGCTCAAATGTAAATGGAGATCTCGGCTTCTGTAGCAGGTCTCATATAGACCCATCTTGGCTTCTGTTGCATATCCTCTGTTGTGTTTTTTTTTTTCCAATCACATGCCTTGATGTAACTTATTTAGCTGAAGAAATATCACTGAATCAGAGGCTATCATCAGGACTAGACTTCTCCAGCTATTCTGGTTTGGTTAGTGAACTGATGACACGGCTTGTTTATAAAGATGAATGGACAGAGACATATGCGTTCATTCTCTCCACATCAAATTTCACGGGGTTGGTCCAAAGTGATGAAAATTAAACATGGTTTCATTTATGGTTGCAAACTAATCATTAATGGTTAAGCGTCAAAAGGTTACACTGCTTATCTGGATTTTTATTAGAAAGGGATTTTGTGTAGCTGCAGTAACAAACCTACAAATAGTTCAGATTTTCCCCTCAAAAAAGTAAATCACTGACGTTTCATAATATAATCAAAATGTGTCCACCTTCCTTCAAAGTTGTCCAGTCTAAAGCTTGGTTTAACCCAAAGTTCTAAAAACATTGGTGTTTTTGTTAAAAAGACATCAAAATGAAAAGATAGATGCAATAGGAGAGAAAAGCGATTGTTTTACAGCTAAATGATGTTTTATTCCATGGTGTATGCTGAAATTGAAACTACATTGAGTTATACAAGAAAGAACCTCCTCTCCTCCCTGCACACTTCTTTGCTTTAAAAACCATTTCTAATAACACTGTAGGCTTCTACATAGAAGCTCAGAGGGGTGCCTGTTAGAGGAGAAACTAAACACCACCTGAATCATATTGTTGTGCTGTCAGCTGCTCCCCATTACAGATCTGCACATTATTCATCCAGGGTTGGCACTGGCTCTAAGGATGCCCTGCAACTCCAGTGCCTGAATGGCCACTGGCCAATGGCATTGGCTGGGGATGGACCCTGGCCTTCCACAGGGCAGGAAAAAATATTATTTTAAAAAGTACAAATTTATGTAGCAATTTCAGGTGATAACTTCTTGGTGGAATCAATGTGCAAAAGTTCCAATTGTGTTTAATAAGAGAACGGGATCATTTCAACGTAACAGGTTTTGTTGTTAGCTCAAAAAGAACAAACGTTTCTTTTCTTCCTCACCATTTTGCACCAATGCTCAACCTCATATTAAGGAGAAATCAAACGTAGAAGTAAGACTGTGCAAACATTTGGCTTAAATTTCCAGGCTATAAAGATTATCGGTTCAGCTAGTTAGCAATATACACCGATCAGCCCCGAACATTAGCACCACATAACATTAACACCACCAGGTGAACTGAATAACATTGATTATCAATTATATACCAGGACAGGATCATGGCCACCCAAGACTCGACTATGCCTGTTGGGATCAAAGAAAAGGTAAAGTAGCACAAACTGCTGAAGAAAGTTCATGCTGCCTATGAACGAAAGATATCAGAACACCCAGTGCATCACAGCTTGCTGTTTATGAGGATAAGCAGGCAAAAAGTTCAAAGTTATGGATCTGGCCTCCAAATTCCACAGATCCCAATCTGACCAAGCATCCATGAAATGTGCCAGACCAAAGCATGGAGGCCTCACCTTTCTACTTACAGAACTTAAAGGATCTGCTGGTAATGTCCTGGTGTCAGATACCACATCACACCTTCAGAGGTCCTGGAGTCATGTCAGAGCTGTTTTAGTAGCACAAGAGAAATCTACACAATCTTGGGCTTAATGTTTTCATGTTAGAGTAACATAATGTTAGGTAATGAGAACTGGTGTGATTGCTGCGGTATTGCGTAAAAGTTGAAGCTGATCTGTTGAATAGATGTTTCGTTTCCATGACATCCACTTAAACAAGTTATTTACATAAAATGATAAATATCCTAATGAACCTTTTAGTTTATGAATGAATTATATGAATAATATGCATAAATTATACACATAAGTAAATTTGTTAATATTTGTGCTTAATATATGAATTATTACTCTGCCTAAATATCTAAATATTATTAATAAAAAAGAGTAAATGGATTTTGCACAAATTTTGCACAATATGGCTGAAAAAAGAAAGGAATCTTTGAATATCAAACCACAAGTTCCAAAATAAAAATATAATGTTGAAGACAATTTTTAAAAATATATAATTTAAAATATATATAATTTCTAATAAAACAATAGTAACATGTGTACAGTTAATTTAAGAGTAAATCTGTAAAGTCTGGCACAGATATTTCTTTTCTATAAATATTTTTTTAAAGTTCTTAAAGATTGTGAATTACAAGTAGTCTATACAATAAGATGCTCAATTGATGTGGAAGTGCTTTTTTCCATCTTAAATTTTTCCTTAAAAAGAAAAAAAAAGCCTTAAACTGACAATCTATAATGTGGAGATTATGCATGAAAGGGTTCATTGTCCAGTGGTGGAAAAGAAGAACTAAAGGCATTTTAATACATTGCATAAACCATAAAAAACATATTTATTTGTCGTATATGTTTATTCATTGTGTTTGGGGGGTTACTGTCTCAGTGTGAGTATCTCGTTGTGAAGTTATTGAGACACATCCTAATCCACAGTAACTTGTTCTTGCTCTCATTTATATCAAAGCACAGGATTTTGGTGAGGTTAAATGATCTAATCTAGATGTGTCCATGATAATTAATATGTATTGAGTCAATTTCGTTTTAAATGAAATTTCAATTAAAACAAATTCACTTTTGGCATTTAATAAATGAGAATAAATAAGACATTGAAATTCACTCATATCACTCGTTTTAACGTTTTAGATCATGTCTAAATTAGAACGACTTTTCATTCCCCAGTGCAGCACAGGTTTCTAGGAAAGAATAAGAAAAGAAGTGCATTCCATATAACATGACATGCCTGATTGTGGAAAATATGCAAATACTGTATGAGTATTGTATGAATTTCTCTCTTTTAAATGATACTTTTAATTTTCTTAGTCGATTTGGACCTTTTGTCAATATCAATGGTACTACTACTACTACTACTATTATTATTATTATCATCATCATGACCACCACCACCAAAAAATTTAGCCCATTTACTGTACCTGTTGTTTTGTTTTGCTCTACAACTCACTTTTCTTTTTTAGATGTGTTTAGAGTTAATAAAAAAATAAAAATAAATAAAAAAATACAATGATAAAATAATAAAGGTGTGTGAGAGCCTTTCTACCAAAACATATATTTGTATGCTTGTCATTTCTTCTACTTTTTATACTCTGCTAAAATATAATGACTCAGTTCAATCAGTAATACAAAAGGGAAAAAAGGTAAATAAATTAATTAATAAAAGATAATAAACTAATCATCATCATCATATGAAACGTATCTTTGCAGACTTATTTATTATTTAACTGTTTCAGAGCACAAATTCATTTAATTAAAAAAAAAAATTTCTCCTCCAGTAAAACTAAAATGCAGAGAGGAAAATAGCCTGATAGGGTTTCGTAAAATAAAATAAGTTTTAAACCTGTTTTGTATTGTTTAGTGCCCCCTGGAGGACAATACTGGAAATTAAAGCGCAGCAAACAGCTAAGCTAGTTTCCCTAAACAGTCATGGGAAATGGCAGAAACTTTCAAAATATGGCATTGTTAATAATAGATTGTCAACTTGACTCTTATTATTCATTCATTCATCTCCTATACCGTTTATCCAGTACAGGGTCACGGGGGGCCTAGAGCCTATCCCAGCAGACTCTGGGCATGAGGCAGGGTACATGCTGAACAGGGTGCCAATCTTTCTCAGCACATACAGTACATGCACAAAGCGGGAATCGAACCCTCGACCCTGAAGGTGTGAGGCCACTGTGCACTACACGCATGAATACTATTACTTTTAATGCATACATTCCAAGGCAGCATGATTTCTGAGTTAAGCTCTTTCTAATGAATTACTCTTGCATGTATGTGTGTTAGCTTCAGTCATGAACTGAATTGGGTCTTATATAACATTCATATACTGTATAATCGGCCATTCTCCAAATATTAATACATAATAATGATTCCGTCTTTACACATTTTCCATACATTTTCAACTCAATTGAAATAAAATTTTATTCTTTCTATAATTTGAAAAAGAAAAAAATATTTGACTGATATAATCTTGTGTTCTTTTTTTAATTGCTCGCCTTTATAGATGTTGCATAACCCCATGGTAGCATGCTAACTGCTCCATTTTGTGCTGCAAAGTTATTGCTGAACCTAGTGGTCAAAAATGGGAACTGCACTACAAAAAGAGCTAATATAGGGGCCCAGTGGGACACGTATCACACTGCCCCGTGAGAACTGTTTTCACTATGAAGCAGGCAGGAAAGCTAATAATAGGGTTGCTTACAGGTTTTTGTTTTTTTAAGCCAAATTGTTCAAAAGGTTTACAAATCCTATATAGCCATCAAGATTTGTTTTATTGCAAATAATCAGAAACTGGTTTAATAGTGTAAAATTTCCACAAACAAAGGCAACGGTGTAAGTGCGTGTATGTACAAAAGCATTTTTATGGTAAGATACACAGCAAAAATCAGAGTGGAAAATGTCTCATGCAAAAAAAAAAAATTCATGCTGCTTGAATTCTTTAAAATAGTTTTTTAATTATGTTGTGTAGCTTTTAAAGGTGTTATTGCGCTGGACATTGTGCAAAAACCTTGACATTTCTTTTGCATTGTTCGCTCTACTACTGGACTTTATTTGTCAACCCTCTAAATGCCTATTCTTAAACTTCACCAGATACTAGCCTATAGCAATAGTCAAATGTGAAAGCCTGTGAAATGAATTTAGTTTGAGGCTAAGTCGTTATTAATGCCATCCCGTGCCACCGAATTCTACGGTCGCAAAGTCGCTGCTACATCAGAGTGTGTAGTGTGTCATCAAAACATCGTCTCGTCCCCCTGGAGGAACTCTGTGTTACTATTATGGAACCATTTCGACTGTGCCTTTTAGCAGGGGGTCTCATCATAAAACTATTACACATCCACAAAGCAACACAAACTTTGAAAAGCACCACTATTCATGATCGCTATTTAGCTGTTGTTTTTTTCCCCTACTAAATTCAAGTCTTTCTAGTATGTACTCATGCTGGGTCTCTTTTCCTGAATAGCGAGTATGCCAGAAACAGAAAAGCTAGCTCTTTTATTCAAAAGCACACAAAACCTACCTTGTGGTTTATCCATTCTTTTTTTTCTGTGTAATTTGTACTTTGATCGCTTGGGTTTTGCTTAGTCTGTTCACTTCATGTTTCAACGAAGGCATTTTGAGGAATAAAGAGACTGTGAAAGTAATCTGTATTGTTCATATTTATTAAACTCGCAACTGTATTTCTCACACACACACACACACACACACAAGATCTATTCTTTAACATAAGGCACTGACACACTGGTATTCAGCATGTTATTTCGAAGGAAATGGAAGACCTTCCAGTAAACACACACACACATTGTTCATGGCACGTGTTACAGAATTCAAATCTTGAATAAATAATCCAACACACTTCATTTTCAATGCTTAATTAACCATAACATGGCGCATTAATAAAATCAGCAGCAGTACAGAGCTGGGTTTGAAACACGGACCGGATGTCCGAGAGCTTCTCAGGCTGCATGTCCAACACTTCATTTACCTTTAAAATCTTCAAAATTGTCCAAAAATTAATAAGCATTGCTGTATTTTGATTTATTTACTAATAAAAAAAAAAACTCTATTCACATAAAAATCACATTAACACAGCACTTGTGTGTACTGTACATCCTGTAATGCTTGTACAGCCACTTCTAATCAGCACCCTCAAGCATTTCAGGTAACGTCTAGTCTTAAGTGATTGTCCTGTTAGTGTTGCAGACGATAGTGATAGCGGTGCAGGTCAGTTTATTCCAGTTTATTCATTTTCCAGTAAATCGTTGAGACAGATCTATGAGGAGGTTATGGTGGGGGTGGGGGTTTACCATTATGTCTGCACGATTGCTCATGGCACGATTACTCAATAACTCTTGCTTAGCGATCAGCTTGAGGTTGTTTTTTCCCTGTGGTAACTAACAATCAAGATAATAAAGATGAAAACTTAAAAAAATATGTCTTTTGATGAACTTTTCTGATAAAACTAAATCTAAACCCAAGGAAAAGCAAAGAACCAGCAATAAAATATAGTTAATAATTAAAAAGTAAAGATGGCGCATGGTAATTATGTGAGTTAAGTTGAAATGTTAAGAAAACTGAGCTTCAGTCTGCGGTGAAGGGGCGTGGCCAAGTGGCAGGTGCGGGGTCAAGTGAAGTGAAGTGTGAAGGGCCTGAGAGTAAGTAAGTGGGGAAAAGACATATATGAGAAGAATATAGCTAATTAGTGTGTGTGTATTGCTTTGAGCTGAAAAACATGGAGAGCACAACAGCGTGTGTGAGGGAAAACGCTTGTGTAGACCTTCATAGCCAATAATAACGTGTGTGTGTGTGTGTGTGTGTGTGTGTGTGTGTGTGTGTGTGTGTGTGTGTGTGAATCTCACTAAAAGATCAAGGAGAACTGGAAATAGAAGCCCGACTCACAGCAACACACCATCAGTAATTATCCACATGTGAATCTTTTCCCACTTACTTGTCCTTCACAAAGCGCTGCTTGGCCTCGTCTCTGCCAGCACAAAGTCTTTCCCTCTGATTTTAGAGCCTGTTTTGTTTTGAGTTCAGAGTGAAATGTTCCCACACGTTTTTTAAGGCGTTTGCCATCGTGCTATTACTCGCTTCACTCCAGTAAGTCTGACAGCTCCATGTCAGAGTGTTCGCAGTTCCCGCCAGAATCAAGAGCGATGACATCATCAACTAATCGGCGATTAAATTTGTGTATCGATATTTATTGACGAATAATCGTTGCACGTCTATTAGAAATTGTTTTCATACCGTATGCCATACGCCAAAATCGTGTCATGCTGTGGGTATGAAACGCCAAATATTATAGTGTTATCATCATCATCACCTCCTGTTCCCACAAAGTGGTGACATATTGGATTCAGGAATCTGCTGCACTTTACAGGAAATTAATTTGATTTCCTATAATTCCTTCCTAGGATCTTATTGGCTGTTCTCTTAGCTGTACTTGCAGCTAGGCACAAAGGGACTCTTTTAAATACGCCTTCAAAAAAATATTTGTAATATAAGCATATCCACTAGGGGGCAGTGTATAAAAAAAAACAAGTAAACAAAAAAACAAGTAAACAAAAAAGAAAAAAATTCTTTCATATGATAATAATAATGAAAATTATGCACAGTTACAGTATATACGTAGTTGTGGACACTATGTTTTTCACTCAATAAAAAAAATAGGATTTGGTTAATGTATTTCCTTTTTAGGGGCGTTTTCACATTATGCCTTGGATGGTTTCTGAGAACATCTGAACCCAAAGTCTAGTTCATTTTGATCAGTGAAAAAAGGTATCGAATCAGGTATAGAAGCAAATCGTACCTGAGAACGGAATTAGGTTGCTGTTTAGATGTGATATCATCGGTGCCGTCGTCTCATCCACTGACCTACACAGCCATAGCTGATGCAGTAGGAACAGTAGGAAGGCACGCGAGAGCATTACTCTTGACATTTTTTCAGAAATATGAATAACCACAACTGGCTCACAAACCACGTAGGTGCTCTATCAGAGAGTGGAAATACACAAGCGTACCTGTGAACGGAGAGCAAAAATAATGTGAACGCTGGTCAGCCGGGGTGCAATCGTTCCTGGACGTGGTACGAATCAATCGTGCTTAATGTGAAAACAACCTAAAATTCACGAAACTACACCGGAATCACTACCTTTACTCAATTCAACAAGGGATTTGTTTTCATCTTCACCTGCATGCAATTGAGAAAAAGATGAATAGATATCTGCAAAAATTTGAATTCCTTTTTCCCTACAAGTCAATTACCAGACAATTACTATTCACTTCTGTTTGAACTGCAATACCTGTTACTTATGTTCATTATTATAAAATGTTTTAAAACTTGTTCATATTTCAGGCCATGAGAGCTCAATGTAAAATACTGCAGGTTGCTAGTGAAAGCACAATGACACACACGCCGCTGCTCGGGTGCTCAGTGAGCTACGCTGACTCAGCACTGTGATGGCCATATAGATATGTGCAACCACTTACTCCACTGCTGCTCTCAGCCTATCAGAATGCACTGATTTAAATATAGGTTTGTGTGAGTGAGTGAGTGAGTGAGTGAGTGAGTGAGTGAGTGAGTGAGTGAGTGTGTGCGAGTGTGAGTATGTACTCCAGCGCTTTCTTTCACCCAGTGCATCACTTTTGTGTTTGTGCTCATTGTGGTGTCTACAGGGTCCTAGTGTCTGTAGGGTTTAAGTTTAGGCGTCACTGAGTGAAACTCTTTTTGATGGAGACGTTTGGAAAAAGCACGCAGAGCTCCTGTACAGTCCGTGCGTCAATCTGCGAGCAGAAGGAAACGTCGAGCAGACGCAGGCGGGGACACGACTGGAGCAGCTTGCGCAGAGCGGCCGGACTCACCAATCGCGTACCTGCATGGACAGACACACACACACACACACACACACACACACACACACACACACACACACACACACACACACACACACACATACATACA
>JAQQZT010000018.1:5666539-5680301 GCA_030068275.1 Clarias platycephalus
TATATATATATATTTGTCTGAACTCAATCTTTCAATGATATCTTTATTATGTTTCATGCACTGAAGGACCTGAAACCAGTCTCAGTTTCTGTTTGCCTGTATGTATGCCTGTCCAGGTAGATTTTGAGAACCACGCAAAACTTTGGCAGTCCTTAGTTATTTGTCTGACGTTAAACCTGTGCCATAATTGAAATCAAAATGTTGATATGAAGTTAGGAACAGTTACAGTATGTGCCAGATTACAAATATGTATGTACTGCGCATGCAACAAACTCTGGGCGTGTCTTAAATCAACCGCTGGACAGAGTTTAATAAAACTTTTGCAGTACTTAGATATCTGCCAGAAGTTTAACCTGCACCTAAGTGAAATCAAAATGTTGAGTAAATAGTGCTGAATTTAATAATCTACTTTAACTGAAGATTTTCACTAGGATTAGTTAATATGAAAATAACAACGCTGAAGTGGTATAAGAGAATTTTAATGCGTTAAACATTTGAAGACAAAAGTTAATCTTTATCCGATCTACTTTTTCGATTTCTCATCTGTGATTTACTTTCTGATTACAGAACAGGGAGTATATATTTGGCTGACAGCAAAAGAAGTACAACTTAGCATAAAGAAGGTGTAAGATACTCAACCTTACAAAAAAAAAGTTCTCTTTATTAATAAGTTATATAAACAGAGAGTTATACCGTACAGGAAGACAGACAGACATGTACGTGGGCAGCAACCTGAAATAATAACATCACGGATTACAATAAAACTGATCAGTTTATTTTTAGTTTTACATTTTAACTATTTCTACAAACTCTTTAACTATCAACAATGAGTACTTACACAAGTATATATGGTTATATATTATTAAATAATATAATTAAGATGCTTAATGCTAAACATTATATTTTATTATAATATTAAACATGTTAAAATAATAATTAAATTATATACAGTATATATATAAACGTTTATATAGAAAATATTATTGTGTAATTATAATAAAAGTAAATGTGATAATAAAATAATAGAATTGATTATAAATGTTATATATATATTAAATAATATATATTAAAACCTGTGAGAGATTTTTATATTCATAAAGATATTAATATTTTAAAATAAGACATATAGGTGAAATTAAAAAAATTTGAATATTGTGCAAAAGTTAATTTATTTCAGTAATGCAACTTAAAAGGTGAAACTAATATATGAGATACTGTAGACTTGTTACATGCAAAGCAAGATAGTTCAAGCCGTGATTTATCATAATTGAGATGAATATGGCTTACAGCTCATGAAAACCCCAAATCCACAATCTCAGAAAATTAGAATTTTGTGAAAAGGTTCATTTATTTCAGTAATGCAACGTAAAAGGTGAAACTAATATATGAGAGACTCATTACATGCAAAGCAAGATAGTTCAAGATGATTATGACATACATCTCATGAAAACACCAAATCCCCAATCTCAGAAATTGAGAATATTACATGCAATCAATAAAACAAGGATTGTACATAGAACATATCAGACCTCTGAAAAGTATACGTTTGCATATGTACTCAGTACTTGGTTTGGGCTCCTTTTGCAGCAATTACTGCCTCAATGCAGCGTGCCATGGAAGCTATCAGCCTGTGGCACTGCTGAGGCATTATGGAAGACCAGGATGCTTCAATAGCAGCCTTCAGCTCTTCTGCATTGTTCAGTTTCATGTCTCTCATCTTTCTCTTGGCAATGCCCCATAGATTCTCTATGGGGTTCAGGTCAGATGAGTTTGCTGGCTAATCAAGCACAGTAATCCCACGGTCAATGAACCAGGTTTTGGTGCTTTTGGCAGTGTGGGCAGGTGCCAAGTCCTGCTGGAAAATGAAGTCAGCATCCCCATAAAGCTCATCTGCGGAAGGAAGCATGAAGTGCTCCAAAATCTCCTGGTAGACGGCTGCGTTGACCCTGGACTTAATGAAGCACAGTGGACCAACACCAGCAGATGACATGGCTCCCCAAATCAACACAAACTGTGGAAACTTCACACTGGACAAGCATCTTGTAGTGTGTGCCTCTCCATTCTTCCTCCAGACTCTGGGACCTTTGTTTCCAAATCAGATGCAAAAGTTGCTCTCATCAGAAAAGAGGACTTTGGACCAATGAGCAACAGACCAGTTCTTTTTTCCCTTAGCCCAAGTAAGACGCTTCTGACGTTGTTTGTTGTTTATGAGCGGCTTGACAAGAGGAATACAACATTTGAAGCCCATGTCCAGGATCCGTCTGTGTGTGCTGTCTCTTGATGCACTGACTCCAGCCTCAGTCCACTCCTTGTGAACGTCCCCAACACTTTTGTATGGTCTTTTCCTGACAATCCTCTCCAGGCTGCTGTCATCCCTTTCCCTCCTTATGGACTGTCAGGTCAGCAGTCTTTCCCATGATTGTGCTTTCTACTGACCCTGAGAGACCATTTAAAGGCTCAGGAACCCTTTGCAGGTGTTATGGCTTAATTAGTTGATTAGAGTTGAACACTTTGAGCCTAGAATATTGAACCTTTTCACAATATTATAATTTTCTGAGATTGTGGATTTGGTGTTTTCATGAGCTGTATGCCATAATCATCTCAATTATGACAAATCACGGCTTGAACTATCTTGCTTTGCATGTAATGAGTCTATCATATTCATATTCTTCTAAGCTTATTTAAAATGCCATTGTTTTTCTTATTTTCTTATTTTTCTATTTAATAATTTTAAGAACAAACAGCTATTCCAGTCTGTGAATACTCAATTATCATGTAAATGTTTTTTTAGTAACGCATTTGTTCAGAATGTAGCAAAAAGATAAAGATCATGCAATAGTTTTTGTATATATTTTTTTATTCTTGAAAGAAGGCTTTATATTCAGTTTATATTCAGTAAGCCTATTATCAGTGCAGATGGTTTACAGTATACCATCATTCAAAATTCCAGAACGTGCGTGTGTGTATCTGTGTGAGTGAGAGAGAGAAGAATCTTTTTCGTCCAAATGTCCACTAACAATGCCTAACAGCTTAATATGTGTGATGGATGTGCTGAATAAAACATTCTCATGACACAAATAAACAGACAATGTGTTAATTGTGACATTTACCTCTTTTCCCCATAAATGCCCGTTCCCTTATGACATGCCCAGCTGCCTTCCGTGGGTTGAGGCTCCGAGCTGAGTGGCATGCACAGAGTGTGTGGCTCACTTGCCTCGTCCATCACGCATCACAAGCCTCTTTCTGAGAAAGACGAGATATTTTTTTGCCATGACATTTACATTTAGGGGGATGAATGGCTCATGCCGTCTCAGAGGAACGGAGCCACAAAGAGAGGGAGAATAACAGAAGAGAGTGAGTGAAATAAGAGGAGCTTTCACTCCTTCTCTGTTCTCACTACAAAGGCTTTTTTTCATGCATCATGAATGTCTGATTTTTTTTTTTTAATTAATACTATTTGGGTTTTGTTTTTCATTTTGCATCCATGTGTGACTTGTTTCTGTTTAGACTTAATCTCCTGTGTGTATTAGTTCTAAAGTAGATTTAAGTGTGCATTATATTACATTTATCACACAAATTACAGTACAGAAAAATAATTATTTGGCATTAAAAAAACTTAGGTAATCCACAAATACTACACATAGTGGACTGGCGACTGGCGTATTGAACAGGCTGCTATTATATGGGCTCATCCTGGGCTCTAAGTAGGGTACTAATACATTTGTTTATATTTATTCTACTAAAACTGCTGTTAATAGTTTGTATATACAGTATGTTTTTTTCCCCTTTCTTTCTCCAAATCATTCATAGCCTTATATTATAACCTTATGTTTAATACAGAAGCAAAGGCATCAGTTACAAGCATTCAAGCATTCCAGTATTAAAAATCAACAGATTCCATTCATGGTCTAAAATTTATTATTACAGTATACTTTTTTTAAATCAAAGAAGAGCATAAACAGAAGCGTTTGGAAATCTGGCAACAAAATTTGCTAGATACTAGGAAGGTGAAAGTTTCTTAAAGAGAATCATTACTGCAGACGAGACATGGATTCATCAGGGTGCGAATTGGCAAAAGTTAGAAATTGTATACCTCAGCAGCAGCCTCATTTCCCCTCTCGTTGGTTCCAACCACTCAGCATTCAGTTGTTCATCTGTCATCATCTGCACCTGTTTCTCACTGGTTCATGCCTTAAATTAGATGGATTTTATGCTTGAATGATTCAGAGGTCACTGTGTGACTTAACAAGCAAAAAAACATTGCTCAAGTACGGGGACTGTACTAAAAATGGAGAACTATTCCTTAAGATTATATTAAATACAAGAAAGTCTATCTCTTTTGTAGCAAAATATAAAGAAATGAATATAAAGAAATTTCGCACAGTACTGTACACCTTAAAGACTGTAATGGCTAATCAAAATGTTGAACACTCTTTCCATGCACAGCCTTCTCTAGGCATCTTTGTTTCAGACCAATGGGAACAATGGCAGCATTATACTGCTATATCAGTATCACGCTAATGATATTACTATTACAGCCTTCCTTATCACAATACAGGTGGAATAAATATCTGGGCTTTTCGCTTTGCCCTTCAGCACTGCAGAATTATCAGTAAAATAATAAACGCTAATCAAAACTATACATAGAAAATTATAGCTATCTTTTATTATCCATCAACCTCCGCTGATTTTTATTCATAAGTTCATCTTGCCTAGCAGAATATTTGATTTCCACTCAGCGAGCATTTTGATTATTAAAGTGTTTCAGAGTTGTTGTTGTTTTTTTTTTCATCTAAATGACAGAATCTGCAAATGTAATTAACACGACGCGATAGCGCTGTGAGGGACTCATAACCTTCATCTTTCCCCTTGATACTGCAGTTATCGTTTTCATAAAATTCATGCAAATGGCTGAGAAGACAAGAACAACAAAACAAAAAAAACATAGCAGAATGATTCAGTTCTGATCAAATCTAACATCATTATGGAGATATGAACAGGACGCAGTGACCCTTCAGTGATTTTGTTGCTAACTCTTAACTTCTGCTTCTGCCGAACAGATCAGATTTAAGACTATAGATTTAAGGTAACTAAATATGGCTTAGTGAAAGACCATGTGTCAGGTGAATTTATCCATGTAGACCTGTGCATACATATAATAATCCAGTTGCCCAATCATGTGCAATGCATAATATAATCCAGGTCACATGTTCACCAAAATAAGTGTGATCTGTGTGATTTTAGCTGTGATCTGTGTGATTTTAGCTATGATTTTAGCTGCGGTTGTTGGTGCCAGACAGGCTGGTGTGAGTATTTCAAAAACTGCTGATCTCCATGGAATTTCACACAACGGAAATGGCCAGAGGATAGTCTGACTGGAAGGTTAACTCAAATATCCAGTCTTTACAGACGTCCAGAGCTGAAAAAAAATCTCAGAACTCACAACATGTTAAATCTTAAAGCAGATCTTGAGGCTATGATTAAAGAGCTTGAACTTCTTCTTGTCGTTGATTATTACTTTTAAATCTGAGGTCTTACTAATTTAATACTAAATATACTATATATTCATATTAATTTTACCTCACTGTCATATCGGAATATATTCTTGCTAAGTCTACGATTAAGATTGAGTTTCACGGTTCATTGTGCAAATACAGGAAACTTTAGCAGGCTCACCACTCATCTTTTCATATTTTGCTTCCAAAGAGTCAGACTTGACTTGGCTTGGGTTGGTGGTGGAAGAGGGTTATAATGTGGAGCATAGGTTGGAGAATGGTAGTTATTGAGTTGATGGGAGTGGAGGGAGAGACAAGGATAGTTGTGAGTCGAAGAGTTGAACAGCCTTGGGAACAAAGGTTGTTCTCCTCCTCTAAATCCTACAGTTGGGGCATCATTGCCATCGTCCTGATGGGAGCCACTCAAATGCAGAGGAGGGGTTCTGTAAGATCCTGCCAGTTGAGCTCAATGTCTGCTGCTCGCAGAGGTTGGAAAGGGCTCTGACTTGTAGTCCAATTATTCTGAAACACACCTTGACTGCAGACGAGTTCTATTTTGAAGACTAATAAAATGAAACCAACATGAACCTGAAAACAAGAACTATGGCTTGGAACTGGGGCTAATGCTAACCAACCGAAGATACAAACAGTGAACAAAACCAGTAACTTCAACAGTCCAGGAAACCGATCAAACACAACAACAGCCGCAAGACCACGGAACTAACTGAAACAAAGACTATACAGTATATAAACTGACTAATCAACTAAACATTGTGTGGGTGAATACAATTACAACCATGTGATGGAGGGGAAATGCAATGCAGATGTAAACGTGAACATACAGTAAAATGCTAGAAATACAAGTCACAAAACACAAAAGCCACCAATGACATTATTACAGTAAACCACACCGTGTCCTATGAATCGTTTAAGCGTAAGAAAAGATCTAATGTAAGGCATGAAAAAGCGGGAAACAGGTGCAGATGATGACAGATGATCAGGCTGGCGATTAGTCTTAAGTTCTTAAAGAGTCCATGACCATCTTCATGGTGAAGTGGAACCGTGTCTAGTCACCATACACATCCTAAACAGACCACACGGGGCCTCCATGCGACAAGATCTCCATCCAGAAGCGGGGCACCAGTGCGAGTCGGACAGGTCCAGAGGGCAGAGGGGGTCTGGATCACTGGCAGACCAGAAGCTCGATAAAGAGAGACAGGAAGAGGGAGAGGAAGAGGCAGAGAGAGAGAGAGAGAGAGAGAGAGAGAGAGAGAGAGAGAGAGAGAGAAGGAAGATAACAGTTAGGTATGGTCACAGTCACATCATGTATAAGACGAATATATATTTAGTGCAGAATGTAAGCAGGGACTCCAGCAGGACTAACTGGATAATAAAATAAAAAGGATGATAAAAAAGGGAGAGCCTGAAGGAAACACCTGGGAAGTAAAGCAACCAGTCACTTTTGTGTCATCAGCATAACAGTGGAAGCTAACACCATGCTTAGGAATTATTTTGCCCAGAGGAAGCATGTAAAAAGAAAGTAGCAGTGGGCCTAAAATCGAACAATGTGGGGCACCAAACTTCACTTAAGAACATGCAGAATAGTCAACATTTAAATTTACAAACTGATAATGATCAGTCAAATAGGATCTGAGCCAGGAGAGGGCTGTTCCCTTAATTCCCAATACATTCTACAATCTGTGATTGGAAGATCTGTGAAGGAAAATACCATGATCAATGATGTCAAAAGCTGCACTTAGGTCAAGTAACACAAACAATGGGCCACAACCCTGATCAGAGGTCAATATGAGGTCATTTACTACTTTACCACAAGTGCTGTCTCTGTGCTGTGATACAGCCTGAATACTAAAGGCTATTAAATTGGCTAAAACTGCTAATTTAAAAGATTTTGGAACATACCCACTGCTGAGTGAAGAGTTAACTATTTTAACAGGGGTTCCATTATTGCTGGCACTATCTGTTTGAGAAAATGTGTCAGTATAGGATCTAATACACAGGTTGGTGATTTTGCAGAAGAGATGAGTGAAATGAGTTCACTCTCTTGAAAGGGAGTAAAATATTCTAGGTTCTGATCTGATATGGTTAGCTTATCATCTGCATCAATGTTTATTACATTGTCTGGTTTCGAAGCCTTAATCTTTTACTGAAAAAGTTTTTGAGGTCCTCATTACTGCAGGGTAGTGCTCTTACAGTATTTCTCATTAATTTTGCTACTGTGTTAAACACTGTAAGAATCTGGGATTATTTTTGTTATTGTCTATAAGAGTGGAGAGATACGTTGATCTCTTCCGTTGAAGAGCTTTTTTATCGCTCAAGACACTTTCCTTCCATGCTATTTGAAATACTAACAATTTAGTTTGACGCCATTTGCATTCTAATTTTCAAGCGGTCTGTTTGTGGTCATTATACCAGGGAGCTAAATATTCAGTTGCCTGGTCGAGTTCTGTGCGGTCAAACAGTGATCCAATCATTACTGAGATTACTGATAAAGCTCTATGTGGTAGTTGATGTGAATGTATGTTTAATGCTGTATCGCCGGCATGTCTTGTTTAGGTTGCCAACCATGGGGGAAATGCAAATCAGCCTGCACTGCAGGTCTTTGGACTGGGGAGGAAACCCAGTACCCTGAGGAAGCACAAGGAGAACATGTAAGCTCCGGGCACACAGACCAGAAGTGTGATTTAACCCCCAAACTTGGATGTGCGATGTTATATGTTAACCACTAAGCCACCCAGAGGTGTAATTGCATAAGTAAATCCAAGAAAATAAATATCACATATACTCCAGGTGAGTAAATGAATAAATAATTCACATACTCCAAGGAGGGCAGTGCATCAGTTATTCCACAGCTTTTGTGAATAAGATGTTTATTTTACTTTTTTCTCAGTCAGACTTCAGCACTCACATTAAACCACATTTCCAGCTCTGGAGGTGGTTTGTCAATCAGCCTTGACGTCAGCCTCGAGGGATCTGTCTCTCTCACCGTTGTTTAAAATCATGATTACTAATAAACCAATAGCATTTTCTTCAGCAGTGATAGACCAGCAGATTAGAAAATCCACCTTCCCCCCGAAACGCCTGCTGATTCTCATCAAAACAGCACAAAACATTTAGTGATTAAGAGCGCGATGGGGCATGCTAATGCTAGCATAACTTTGCTGCTAGCGTGTCTGCTGGGACTTCGTTCAGGCAATAAGACGCATTTAATCAGATTGATGTACGTCATACACTCTGTGGCTGTTTGTAGTGAGAGATTAGCATTGGTGTGCAAAATATAGATTTCTCAAATGTGTAGAGAAGAGGAAATCACTCCTAGTTTATACAGCTTTGAAGGGTTTCTCATTCTTTAAAAGGAAAAATACTAGCTTTAAACAAAAAGTCCCTGTAATCATCATTTGTGTGTTGACTGTGTACTCAAAGTTCGTAGCAAAAGTGCGGGGGAAGTTACTAAATTGTTCAAGATGCTAAAATTTGCCACCATGTTCCTATTATGTCAATCAACTACACAAGAGCTGTCTATATTTCTCTGTGTGGCTTCACTGTCAGAATATTCCATTCAGAACATTTATATGTTTTTAAGAATAAAAGTAATATGCATTTAAAGGAAATATATTTTTTGATAGTATAGTAGTGTAATAAAATGCATATATATATATATATATATATATATATATAATAAAACGTTAAATTTGGAGCACATAAGATGAGTAATAGAACACATCAAGATGGTTTTTGGAATTTTTGTCTGTCTGTTTGTCTGTTAGTTTGTGCACGCATCACTTAAAAACAACTGAACTAATTTTAATGTGGTTTTCACATTAAAATTTCACATTTGGCTAAGCTTTAGATAAGAGGAAGAGAAGATATGCTAATTTGAATTAATGCTAATTTGAATTATAAATGGAAAAACGCCTTATATCATAAAAAATTATTTCTTCATCTCAAAATTCAACAGATGGCGCTGCACATTTTTTAAATATGTGCTTATGAGTTTGCAATTGAAATCTACTTAATAAACACGATCTCACGGTAACACATAAAAACCTTTAATCCTGTCTGCTTCAGGGGCACTATATAATGACTGACCCTGCGCTCTGACCCTCTGCGCTCTGTTATGCAAAACATAAAGAATTTAGCTAGTGCACATCTATACTTCGTAATAAAGGTTCTGTGAATATTTGGTTAATTCCCATGAACTGTTTTTGAAGGAATTATGAAAAGAAGAAAATCTGACGATGATGGATGACGGACGATGCTGACGCTGACAGTTTCACAGGCAGGCGACACTACTGTATGAAATAGCTGGTACACATCTGCAGCATTAAACATTGACTATACAAGCCAGATGTCCATGACAACTTATTGTTCATGACATATTTATTAGTCATACATGATTGATAGAATATAGCCATCATTCCATGCGTACCTCGTTACTGAGGATAATAAGGTCAGCGAGGTAGCTAGTTAGAGAGGCATCGTAGAAAAACTCCTTCTCCTGTGCATGCATTCAGCTACAACAAAAAGGAAACTCCAAATAGCAATATTACAAATCCTTCGACTGTTATAGTATATTTGACAGTATTAGATAAAAAATCTATAATGATGTGTGACAACACAGATAAGGCAAGACGCCAGATAGTGATCCTGTCTGTCACTTACAGTATGCTTCGCAAGCAGGTGACACAAAAAGTGTCTGAATACTTTTTTTTAGTTCATTGTAGATCTTCAAACAACAGTCCTGTGATGAAAATGACATTGTTCTTCTTGCACCATCAATCAGCTCGCTGAAACAGAAAATGGTCTTGCATAAACAGAAATATTTGCGATGTTTCTGCATTGCCTCTTGCATATTTGTTATAATTTTGCATTATTCTATACCAAATATATTCTGATTCTGATTCTGAAATGAGCATCGTAGCAGCAATATGAACAAATGAGCATCGTAGCAGCAAAATGTGTTAGTGAGTTTTGGTACAAACTTTCATACACTGCAACAAAATTTAATTAAGAACTGTACAAAGTGGTCCTCTTTAAGATAACTGTAATATATGAGTACTTTATGAGGATATTAGTACTGTGGACATCTGGGACATAAATTAAAATTTTAATTTGTCATGTACACAACCATACACAGTGCGCCATGACCCAAAATAGAAAAAGTAGACACAAAAATAGAATTATACTACACACACAAAAAATACAATAAAAATCTAATTAACAATAAAAAAAAATTTACATTTTAATATTAACATTCAATCATCTTTTACGAGATGGTATGAGCATGCACTTGGTCGAGCTGCAGACCTGACTCGCCTCTTTCCAGGATTGCCTGGACTGTTCCGTATGACACAGAATGACATTGGCAGCAATGTTGTGGATTGTTCTCGACAATCAGTGGTTTGAATATTTTTGGGGTTAATCTCGTTGAAGATCTTCCTGATCTCTTGTCATCTTCCAGTGATGAAATCGGAAACCGCACTTGCAGCACACACGCCACTCAAAACACCATGAACAACTCAGTGCGACATCTCTATAAACTTGACAAATCATTATGAAGGTCGGTGCTCTCTGTGATTCTGCATGCAGCCTTGTGCGCCATCTGTTGGTGTGTAACAAAACCAGTCTTGAAACTTTTTGATGCTGCCTTTTATACCGCTTATACTGTATAAAGGGTCACAGGGTGCCTGGAGCATGTCCCAGGAGACTTAGGGCACGAGGCAGGGGACAACCTGGACAGGGTGCCAATTCATCACAGTGCACACACACACACACACACACACACACACACACACACACACACACACTACAGTCAATTTGAGAACGTCAATTAGCCTAATCTTTGAATTGTGGGAGGAACCCCACCAAGCACATGGAGAACATGCAAACTCCATCCACACAGGCCTGAGGTGGAAATCGAACCCTCCATCCTGGCAAACAGTGTGTTTGCCCATGACTTAAAGTTCAAGACTTCATATAAGCAAATGACTTGTATAAGTGTTAGCAGAAATCTAGAGAATTTCTTTGGATCTAAAGGCGTTTCCATGAAGTCTCTAGTCCTGTAGGCATTCTACCACCTGTGCCCACTATGTATAGCCTCCATCCATCCATCTAGGAACCTCTGTAGTCCAACTACGGAATGTGGAGGCCAATCCTGACCACTGTATTTATTCCCGTTTATTCACAAACTACAGGCAGTTTGGAAATGCCAATTAGCCTAATCTGCACATGTTTAGGAGGAAACCAGAGAACCCAGAGGAAACCAACAGGGAGAAGATGAAACCTCTATGCACACGGACCTGACACAGGAATCGACCCAGGGACCTGGAGGTGCAAGGCGACAGTGCTAACCACAAAGTCTCCGTGCCAACCTGTATAGCCTGCTTTTGATTGAATGATTGAAAGGAAGGGTGCACAAACTTCTGCAGCTCTTTTTTTGATAGGGACAAGGTGGAGGATTTCATTGGTACATCAACGCACAATGTAAGCGTTATGCATTTTTGGGGAATAAAGTTGGAAACGCTGTGGTTCTGGTCAAGCTCGTTTTTGGTGTCCCTCCACCTCTCACACTGACTGACACACAGTGTATGTGCCTGCTCATGATTGTGTGTGTGTGTGTGTTTGGACATGGATGAATAATTAAGTCGCGTTCAAATCCACTGCGGCTGCGGTGTAAAGGGACAACGAGACAGATGGCACAGTGCAGATAGGCTCCAACACACACACAAGCGCCCGTGCACACACACACGCGCACACCCCCACCATCCCCCATCACCCCCCATCAGAACCGAGCTAACACCATCCTCGCGCCTTTTGTTTCTGCCGTTTTTTAATTTCGGAGACTCGATCGAGTGTGACGCGGTGTGTTTACCGGGCGCGTCTGCTTAAAACCGTGAAGCGAAGAACATAATAGAAATTAACATAAGACAATCTTCCGGGGCTCGCCCGGTGCCGAATTAATCCGCCAGAACACCGCAGAGATTAAAGTAGCTCCGCTAATAACCGCTCTGCCTTTAGGAGGAATAAAAAAAAATAAAAATAAAAAACAAGAGGTGAGACGGATAAAGCTGCTAAATTTCCCTTTGGAGTCGTGAGCGGATTGTTTTCAGAGGCCGATAATCGGGGTATTAGGGCAACACTCTGTATCAAGAGGCCAAGAGAGTAAGGCTTGAAAAGAGAGATAAAGTGCATCCCTTCATCCATCCATCCATCCATCTCTCAGGAGCAACCGTACACTTTTCTGTTTCCCTTTAATCTGCCAAAGATTTGTATAAAGAATGAGTGCATTTACAAAAAACTGTACCCATGTCACAACCAACCCCGCTCTCCCCATCCTAGGTGTGAGTGCACAGGTACTGGTCATACCTCTAACACCAGAAGTTCAAATGTTCAAATGTATTTTTCACGTACACAGCTGTACACAGTATGATATGCAGTGAAACGCTTATATGATTAAATAGTATGACAGAAATATTTCACTACAGAATCCAATTAAACTAAAGAACATTTAAACTGAATCAGAAATACATACAATATATAAATTACACAATGTGACTGTGAAGTTTAGGGGGCGCGGTGGTGTATTGGTTAGCGCTGTCATCATGCACCTCCAGGATCTGGGTTCGATTTCCACCTTGGGTTCTGTGTGCATGTAGTTTGCATGTTCTTCCTGTGCTTGGTGGGTTTCCTCCCACAGTCCAAAGACATGCAGGTTAGGCTAATCAGCATTTCCAAATAGCCCATAGTGTGTAAATGAGCATGTGAGTGTGTTTATGTTTGTGCCCTGAGATGGATTGCCATACTGTCCAGGATGTACCCAGACTTGAACCCTAAGTTTCCAGGCTCCATGATTCAAGTACACAGGATTCAAGATTCTTTTTTCTCACTATACAAGTATAGCGGAATAAAAGCAATCTGTGCAGTGCAACTTAAATTCTAACTTAAATTACAATTTATACATTACATTATATATTATACATTATTTATACAGAGTCATGTAAAAAATGTATACACACTTTAGGAAAAAGAAAAACGTCAATGAAAAAAAAAACTTAATTTACATAATACTATATAATAATATAAATTATATTCTACACTTATATATACAGTGGTGTGAAAAACTATTTGCCCCCCTCCTGATTTCTTATTCTTTTGCATGTTTGTCACACAAAGTGTTTCTGATCATCAAACACATTTAACTATTAGTCAAAGATAACACGAGTAAACACAAAATGCAGTTTTTAAATGAG
>JAQQZT010000018.1:5733127-5745294 GCA_030068275.1 Clarias platycephalus
AAAAGTAGAAGTACACAAAAAATCTACTCAATTACAGTAATGCGAGTAAATGTAATTCATTACTTTCCACCTCTGGCAATACACTGTCTAGCGCCAACCTGTACATAACGCTGAACTGAGGTAGCGCAATACTCAGAAGTGCTTATGCAGTTCGTACTCAGAAATTGCCTAAAATGGATGGAGTGGTTTGTTAAAATTACAAAATATCTTAAAAACAACTTTTCAGATGGTGTAGAGGTTTGCAGGGTCACCTTGGAACTCCTGGGTCCGGGTCTGATTCCCGTCTCGGGGTCTGTGTGCATGTTCTTTGGCTAATTGGCGTTCCCAAATTGCCCGTAGGGTGTGAATGTTGACCGGAGGACTCCACAGTCCCTAGTTGGACTACAGAGGATCCTAGATGGATGGAAACTACTTTGTTTTCAGCATTCGGATGCTTATACTGTACACCTTCAGCTTATTTATGGTATAACTGCATGTTTCTCTCCATTTATGTCTGTTTAGCTTCATTTATCCATTGACAGGATGTCTGACACTGACATTATAGCTAACACCTACACGCCTTCTAAGTAAAATTCTTGATAAGTCTAAGCAGCAGGTTAAGAGTTCAACAGACTACAGTCAGCTTGTTGAAGTGATGATAGGAAATGGACTTGTGTTGTGTGTGTGTGTGTGTTTCTTTTTGTTTTTAGCTCCTAAGCGAGAGGTCAGTAAGTGAACACCTGCGTTTCCCTGGTGTCAGATCAGATATTTCCGCGCAGTGGTGTTGAGTGTCTCCACCAGCTGTGCATGATTACAGTGTTGGTAATTATAGTGCTGAAGGCGCTGCAGGCTCAGGTGTGCATACTGACGACGGTGACCCTCAGCTCCATTAACACACCGGCATGACGATACTCCATTCACACCTCTCAGGTCTTTTTATAAGCAGACACAAGCGACGATTGATCAGTTCAGACTTTTGAGGTTTTATTGTGTACTTTGCCATAGTTACAGTGTTGACATTAAATATTGTGTTACTCCAGGATTTTAAATAAATAAATTAATTAATACGTATTTTCTGTGTAGGTTTGCTTGGTTAAAAATGTGTTCATGTACTTTAAAATAGCAAAAAATTAATGAATATGAAAACAAGTATACCATGGTTATTTTGTAGAATCACATTCACAAAAGAGGGGAAAAAAATAAAATAAAACTTTGCATGATTATGACCTACTATCTCATAATTCTGAGACCCTGATCTTCTAATTATGACATATCATATCTCATGAAATAAGAGATATCCAAATATATTTTCTCTTATTTTTTATTGTTTTTCTGGGATCAATGTTTTCTTCAACAAGATTAGATAAAAAATAACCTCTCCCTTTCTGACAGTCCTCGGGTTATTTGTAAAAAAAAAAAAAAAAAAATTATTATAATAATGTTCATTTTTAGAGGAATTATAATTAAATCTTTATGTTTGCATGCGTTCTGCTTCTGAATGGTGTACAGATTGATGTTAGATGCTTTGGCCATCCATGGCTTAGGTAGACATCATGGTTTTAGAGATCACACAAATCTGATGATGATGGAATGAACCACTATCAAGGCCAACTGTCAAAACTAACACACACTATAGAGACAAAAGTATTTGTCCAAACCTGTTAATTATTGAATTCAGATGTTTTGAATTCAGGTCCCTTATCCAAAGTAAATACCATCAGCAATACCACCTTATCCTTCAGCATACCAAGACATATTGATCAATGCTCTGCTTCTATGCAACTTTGAGGCAACAGTTTGGTGAAGGCCCTTTTCTTTGACAACATGACTGAACCCAAGTGAACAAAGCAAGGACTATAAAGACATGGTTTGATGAGTTCAGTGTGGTAGAACTTGACCGGCCCTAACACAGAGCCCTGACCTCAACCCCATCGAGCACCTTTGGGATGAACTTGAACGGAGATTGCGATCAAGGCCTTCTTGTCCAACATCAGTACCTGACCTCATAAACGGTCTACAGAATGAATGGACACAAATTCCCACAGAGACACTACACACTCTTGTGTGCAGCCTTCCAAGAAGAGTGGAAGCTGTTGTTTAGGTGACTGAGGTTATACCCTCACTCTGTGTGCCACTTAACCACAGCATTCACAGCACCACAGATTTTTCCCAATGCTGTGCTTTTTGATTGACCTTCAATTAAATAGCTCACTCTCTAAAAGATCGCATTAACTTTAGGTTAATCTCAAAGTCCTTCGATTTCACTACTGTTGTACTTCTTGTTCTTGTTCTTACTACTACATTTATTTTAGTGGCATCTCTCCAATTCTTGCGCCAGATTTGCATATTGTACAACATCCACCTGGCCTTGTGGAGTTTTTAGGGGTGTTACTCAAGTTAATTACATACTAATTGTACGTGCCGCCAACGTGAGCTCAAGTGGCATTCATCTGCAGGTAAGAGCAGATCTGGATGGTTACGAACAGTTTGCGCATTTATGACATTTGGCAGTCACACTTATCCAGAGCAACTTGAGGGCAACACCTGAGCAGTTGAGGGTTAAAGGCCTTGCTCAACGGACAAACCGGGAAAACTTGAAATCAATCAACATGCTCTAACCAATCAGATTCTTCAGAGTTGTCGTAGGTATAAGAATGAATAAAATGGGTGTAAAGGCATTTACAGGGTCGTGTCACACGTTTTAACAGCGGGACACACAGTGCCTTTTGTCAACCGTGTCAAGGACTGACACAGGAAACCATAGATGTTAGGATGAGAGGTCAAAGTTCATGAAAGGATTACATGCAAAACATGGGATCAGAGACTCTTCTACAGCCACGTTATTATAGCAGATGTGTACGAAAAGTATTCGTACAGAGACAAACTGTAATAGACGAATTGTGACTACTGCATCTATTCCGCACATGCTTAGCCAGGCAGGTGTAATTAAACTTTCTCTCCTCTTGTTTTAAAATGGTTTCCTCATCCACCTCTTCTATCCGGTTCATCTTTCAGGAGCGAGGGCTTTTGAATGGCAAGCCCCGGATGACACCGCTAATAATTCGTTACGCAGCGAGTCCTCCTACTAACTAGCGGATTAGATGGAAATTGGCTTGGCAGAAGGATTTTCGCTGCGACTGTAGAGTTTCACTGCTAACAGGATTTGCCATCAGCTCAGTATATCAAAGTCGGCCCACTTCGATAAGGAGTCAGCACTTCGCCAAATTAAAAAGTGATCCACAGGTGGGCTTCGCTCCCACGCCGATGGACAGATTGGGAGCTAATTGCTTTTTAATTCTGTTACGAAGCCCATCCAATTAAAGCACTCCTTCTGAAGGATTGGCTGTGCAGAAAGAGAGAGAGAGAGAGAGAGAGAGAAAACAACAGATAGAGAGTAAAGCTTTTATTACAGACCCGATTGGGAGGTGTATTGAGGAAAAGGTGCTTTGTAAGACAGTAGTGTTATTAACCTGGAGTGGCTGAAGAAATACTGATCTACTGTACATGAGGCAAGCAGGAAACAAAGTTTTGCTGCAGATCAGGGGAATTATCGTCCTGTTCCGTTGCTCAGATGAAAACAGCTTCTTCAGAATGTTACTTTTGGAATACGGTGTCCAATATTTGGCGATGCCGCTGGATTTCTTACTCTACAGTATATTTTAGTTTCCTAAGAACAGGTGGTCGACCTACTGGTAATACACCCATGATGAGAAAATAGTCTTGCTAGCCTTTTAAATGATATTCTCAGCACTTTCCATCCATATAGCGGCATCTGTAGTCCAACTGGGAACCATGGAGTCCAATGGTGATGACCTCCATGGTAGGACTTCTGGTCAAGAAGAACAATTAGCCTAATCTGCATGTTTTGGGACTTTGGGAGAAAACTGGAGTACCCTGAGGCAACCCACCAAGCACAGGGAGAATATAAAAACAAGACTGGCGGGAATCAAACCCTCAGCCCTGGAGGTGACAGACCAGAGTGATAACCACTACGCCAACATGCCACTGTTCTTTATACACCAGTGGTTTGTAAACCCAATCCAAATTGATATAAAAGCACCTTGGCAACTAGTTTGCACCATACAGTGTTTAGCATTATTCTTGGTACTGTAGCTAGTTGTTCATGAGAAAAAAATCTTAAAAGGTGAAAGATAAGTGAAAGAGTTTATATTCTAATTTTTTGGGGGGTCTCTTAAGGTTAAATGAGTGACATTCAGGTGTGAATAAGACTTTTAATAATTACCGAGCTCGCCGTCATGTCCAACCTTTGCATCCGAAATGTATAATGGTTGAAATAGTTAACACGCTAACTACAGTAGAGCTATCTTTAGCCAGGATGGTCATGACATCATCACTTTTCAAATTAATTTGACAATCAGCTGCTTGAAGACAGAGTTACAGAGTTTCAAGTTCTCATAATGATGTGTAGATAAGGATGTGAGAAGTGTATTAGGGTGTGTCTGTAAAATTCCCTCACAAGTTTACAATCGCAATGTTTTAAATACTCAATGCGCTTGTTCATCATTTCTATGATCTTCACACTTGCGGTTGCCTGTTTTATTTTTCTAATTTAATTCAACCTATGAGAGTAGGACATCTGCATGTTACAGGCTTACATTAGCACTCATGTCCCAATACGCTCAGACTTTATATATGTTTATACAAGAGGCGTTCAAGTCAATCCGGGTTTTTTGATTGTGCAGAATATCAGAACACAGTTATGTGAGTAACAACTCCCCTTTATTTCTCTTTATAATCTCCTGCTACACTAATGCATTTATCCCAGTGTTTCACTAGTGCTTGGACACCATCAAGGTAGAAAGATTTATTACTACTGCTTTACCTCTAAAAACACTGGCCTCCCAGGAACTCCTTTCAGTGGCCCAAACATGTGGAAATGGCTCGGTCAGGACTTGGTCAGAGTGAGGTCAGGATTGTACGGGGGATGTGGCAATAACACCCAGCTGAGTTCCTTTAATGTGCCAGTGGTGTTTACACAATGAGTGTGTGTACAGTTCACATGGACAGATGCGTCTCTTCTGCAAGTTACCAACCGTGGATGTGATCCATCGAGTTTCAAGGGTCGGACATGTCACATATCACATATCACAATGTTTGTTTAATGTATATGGAAGGAGTCTCCAGTGTCAGCTCTTTGTAACAGTCTGGACATGCTGTTTGAGAAAGCAGAAAGGAGTGTATGATAAGAGCTTTAACATAAATAATGAAGAAATTTGCTCGTCATTCCACGGCATAAAATTTTACTGTTAATAGATAACTATTATGTTTTGATATTTAGAGGAATAAAACATTTCAAGGTGTGCTATTTTTAACAAAATGTCTTTGATCTTTTGATGAACTTTGACCTGGTTACATCCTTATCCACCCTGTTGTTATTTTATTTATTTATTTATTTATTTATTTATTTATTATTATTATTATATATATATTCTTTCTAGCATGCCAGTGTAATACTTGGCCTGCCATTAACTATTTTAAAAGACAACCTGGTCGTCTAAACAGTAAATGAACTACAGCTGAATTGTTTGCATTATAGCTTGACTGTTTTTCAATCTTAAAGTTTGTAATTTGTGTAACTGATGCATTCTTCATGCTATGTGATTTCCCCTTAAGATACTACTGTACTGTATATCCTGGTAATACAATGAGGTCGTGACCCGCAGGAAAGCACCTCATACAGTTTACCTTAAACCTCTCCGGCACGCCGCACTGCCAGTGCTGGATACTCAGGGTAGAGATGAAAGTGTTATCTTAAAAAGAAAAATTGAAGAAAGGCAAAAAAAAGTGTACCTAGAAAGTGTGTAGCTTGCACTCACTCAAAGACAGAGAGGAAGTGAGTGATAGAGAGAAAACACTTCTGTACATTCCCGACAAAAAAAAAAAAGAGCTGAGAGTGTCTTCCTTTGCAAGTGGTTTCATGGTGGTGTGTGTGTGTGTGTGTGTGTGTGTGTGTGTGTGTGTGTGTGTGTGTGTGTGTGTGTGTAAAGTCAGATAGGGGCTGACGTTTCGTAACTGCTGTTGCCTCAGCTGTGGTTAACGGCATCATTCTCAGAGCATGGGGTGAGTAATGTCCATCTGAACACCGCTTTTAACCTTCATCAGTCACTATGATAAAGCGAGAGGCTCCACTTTGCTCGGCTCACGGTGGCCGCACGCGACTCACCGGAACAAAATGAATCCAAGCATACGCCTTGAAAATAAACAAAACCCAAAGAGATGCTTCATCATATCATACCATTATCTTATTTAAGCACTCAGTACAGCACTTTATCATGTTAATGTGAGCAGTTTATCATTTGTATCATGTCAGACAGCGTTCGTGCTGTCCAGTCCGACGGTTAAATCAACACAGAAAATGTGGACAATTCGGTAGATCCATTGGGAGCTTGATAATTTATATATACTGTACAGAGACAGCCGAAAAGATCTATACACACTTCAGGAAAAGGACAATAGTATGACGTATCTTATATTACTATAATAGTAATGCTGTTATCATATTGTTATCCTAATATAATCATATATAGCAACATATAACAGAGAGCAATAAGTAAGTAAGTAAGTAAATGAATATTTTTTTCCTGAACTGTGTTTGTATAATTGTCTATACCGCTTTATCCTGTATTCAGGGTCGTGGGGGTATGAGACTTAGGGTATGAGGCGGGGCACACCCTGAACAGGGTGCCAATCCATTGCACTATATATATATATTCAATCACTTGTCCATGTTGGTTATGATGCAACAAATTGTAAAAACTTGTCAGGATTTTTCCAGTAATTCAGAAAGTGTCACTTTCTGGATCATAGAGTAAACAATCCACCTTGTGTAGTCCATCCACAGCTGTGGGTATAATATGGGCAGTGGTGGGTCAACTGTGAGTATGGTAAGTATTGGCAGTGGTAGCTCAGCAGGATAAGACCCAGGAGCAAACTCCAGTTTTAAAAAAAAAAAGCCAGCGCAGAAGTGCGAAAAACTATCACTTGGTGCTGGATCCAAAAGTGAGTCATTCCCCATATGTTATGTCCCCTCATGTTAAAATGCCCAAGTTATCAACAGAAATGTTTGCAACAGAAATGTTTGCTAGATTTGCTATTCGTGTGCGGTGGGGGAATTTCTAAGAAAATCATCATAAAAATATACATAAGGGTGTGGCAGATTTGAATGACTGCTGCAGGTGTCAAATCGCTAGCTATGTGCTATGCATTCGGTTAACTTGAATCGTTGTGGTTTAACTTACCACAAGAAACATAGGTTGTGGATGACGGGTAGGGTATGAATGACAAGTATCATATAAACGCAATATTAACGTTAGACATCTTAGCATTTTAGGTAAGTTCAATTTAAGCTAGCTAGCTAGCTTGTGGTAACTGAGGTAAGTGTATTCTCGCCAACAGCCAGGCTCTGAACTTTCGCCTTAAGAACTGACACAAGGAAATTGTGCAAAAGTCCGGGAGCTGTTTAAAATTTGTTTGCATCAGGAAATCATTTATCATATTTATTACTTAATTGTGTTTCATAATCCTGTCAAAGTTGAATCACTTTGTGAAAAGCACAAACATTACCTAAGTGCTCTTAAAAAAAATAAAGAGGCAAAATTATTTACTACTTGCGTAAAGTACTCGACGTAGATGGTTACAGAAATTTTAGAAGTAGATAAAAAGTTAAAGCTAAAAATAAGCTGATCGGCTTTATTATTATATTACTATTTCAGGTTAAAGTCCATGTTTGTCTGTCTTTCTGTACGGTAGAACTCTCTGTCTAACTTATTTATACAAAGAAATAAAATTTTGTAAGCTTACGCCGTGTTTACACCAAGTTGTACTTCTTTCATCATCAGCCAAATACAGTCCCTGTTTAAAGAAGATTATTATATCTGGCACATGACTGTTCATAACATCACTTTTACTCAACATTTTGATTTGAGCGCATAACACTGTCAGCTCGGATATTTTACACCCCCTTATCTCAAACTGCTTTTGATATAATCTGTCCATATATCTTTGAAGATTCAGTTTTCAAAAGTTTCATTCCTTTTTTTTGGAGTAATGACCATGCTGTGTTGTGCATTTGTTTGTGTTTAGTGAGGATTTGGGAGCTCTGTAGAAGCAATACGATCATTTCTGTATCTTCATTATACTCTGCATTATTATGGTAAACTATTGCGTTGATTGGCGCTGTATAGCCACGCCCACTTTGAGGGTAAAAGCACTATAATCATCCCAAAAAGCGATGGCTGCTGTGAGGTAATCTGGCACAAAATTTCTCTTAACTTGCCTTCTACTCAACAATGTGATTGAATTTATTGCACAGAATTATCTTCAGGTAGATACAGAAGGACTGGCAAAATTTCATTAAATTCTGTTTAACCAGTTTTGCGTGATGCTGTGACAAAATGAACTGGACAGACATACAGATATACAGACAGACAGAATTTTTTTAGACTGCTTTTGGGGTCTATATTATAAGATATAATTTAAAGAACGAGTTCCGACCAATGTACCAACAAAACCTTTTTATTTTATCTATATAGATACCATGGGCGTTCAAGTCAAACTGGGACTTGTGATAAAATGTCTGTTGAATAAAAGAGTAAAACCGATTACAGGAAAACGTTAAGCACAGTACGGTGATGAACTGTTTTTTTTTTTTCCCCCCAATTTTTGCCCGATCTTCTCCCCTAATTTTGTCGTATCCAATTCCTCCCAGTCGCTAGGGGGCTCCCACATTAAGCTCATGCCGCCACTCAGTAGGGAGGGCCGTAGACCGCCCCATGTGTTTCCTCCGACCCACGTGACATCACCGACCAGTTTTTCGAAGTGCTTGCTCACGCACGTTGGGGGCGGCCTAACACACTCGGAGGAACAGCGCTATCCGCTCCTTCTGCTTACGCGAGCTCACAGACGCCCTTGATTGGCTTGTAGAGCCGTCGTTAATGTGGGAGCGCGAAGTACCTCTCATCCCTCCCCCCTGAGAGAGCTCGGCCAATCAGCTCTCTCTATGCCTCCGGCTGTGAGAGGAAAACAGCATAACCCGGGGTTCGAATCAGCGATCTCCGGATGATAGGATGAGCGCTTTACCACTGCGCCACTCGGAGGCCATGGTGATGAACTTCTTAACCACAGTAAAACATTTGAATGGTGCAAACGTTTTAAAGAAGGCTGTACATCCATAAATGATGATCCTGGCCGAAGTGGCTCGGAGCCCACTACAGTCGTTCCCGTTAATATTCAGGCTTGGTTAAAACATGGTTCTATAGAACATAGCATAAAGATTTTGTAGTTAAAGTTTGACACGTTACAGTGTACAGATGGTGTTGCAAGTCACATGCAAAATGTTTTTATTTGTATTTTTTTTACTTTTGTAAGACTAAGTTGAAGGAGAATTGACCTAAATCATAGATGAGGGTTGTATGTAGCTGAGGCACATCCAAATTAAAGCCCGCAATAATTCTGGATTGTGAAAGGAGTTAAGCCTGAAGATCAATTTCAGTATTCAATCTTCACTGCATGTCTCATTCAGCTATGAATACAGTCCAACGTGCACAAAAGGTAGCAATGGGAACTTCAGGATGGCGATGAAATGGCTGTGAATGCTAGTTTCAAACTATTTATATAATAAATATTTGTTGCAGGATCGTGAGTCTTTAGTACTTCTTAAAAATATATGCAATAAAACATGATGCTAAAAAAGCCAATGCATGGCTTTTAATAAAGCATACAGTATATAGTTTCGTTGACCTTAGAATATCTGATTACCTGAGGTCAGTCTTTGCTGCATCAAAAGCTTCAGAAGGCTTTTCATCTCCACAGCATGATGGATTTATTTCTTCCCCTCCCATGATTTGTCTCTTATACATACATTGCACATTAGATGCTATACTGAAGTCCCCTGCATTTTACATTTACATTTACATTTAGGCATTTGACAGACGATTTACAAAAAGTGCTTTAAAGTTTACATCACTGGATTCATACTTACACTGGGTTAACTAGGTTAATAACTAAGTGCCATTAGTCAAACACAACTGGGAAGAGTTATTTTTTTTATTTTTTTTTATTGGGAGGGGGCAGGGGATTAGTCCAAGTACTGGAGGAACAGATACGTCTTGAGTCGTCGTTTAAAGCATTTTGACATTGAACATTTCCATGAAGTTAAATCAACTGGGTTTTGAGAATCTCTCAACGTCAAGCCCTCAGCTGTATTGCACACACACTCACAGTAACCATTAGTCAGGCTAGGAGTCTATTAGGTGTTTGGAAAATTCCAGCAATGCTACACTGTCTACAATTAAAAAATAATATTATTTATGCCACATTTGCAGTACATTATTAGCTAAATCACATTTCTAATATCAACAAAAAAATTTTTAAATAATAAATGCATGCCAACAAACTTATACATTCACAATAGACAGAGGAACCTTTGCACCACCATGCCATGACTGTAACGGAACGTAATTTAATTTAAAGTCAGAGCAGCGAGTAAGGAAAGAGCATTATTTAATAAAATCCTGGCTGCAGGCCTAATGATGCCATTTGTAGCATTTGTGATGCTAAAGTGCATTATTAAAACTTTAAAGCTGCATTTAAAGGCCTTACCTTCCTCTTAGAGGCCTCAGATTTTTTGGACATGTTCTTCAGCTTTTTGTGCAAGTGGTTTAAAACCTGCGAACAAAACATACAAAAACACTTTACAGCTTTTACACTATGAAGTTTTAATAAATTACAACACAAATAAAGAGAATAATTAAGAGATGCTTTCTGTTGCTTTTCTGTCCTCTACATGTCTTTTCTTCCTTTCTTTCATGCTTTTTGCTCATATAACATTCAATTATGCCAAAGACACATGAATGCCCATGAGTCATAATCAGATAATAATCACCGTCTTTAAAACAAAATGAAATCTTAAAACACTGTGGGAAATCCATCTTTCTTTCTGTCAGTCAGACTATCTCACTGTCCATCCATCCATCCATCCATTCATCTGTTGCACTACTACAGTACCTCAGTGTGAAAATACTTATCCACAGGAAAAGTGTGACAGCACAGTGTCAGAGTAAACACATGGCACTTCAAGTGCACACCATAAAGCAGCAGTCTGAGGACTCTGATCTTTATAATTTATCAACTCGTAACTTTGCTCAGTCCCCATTTAACAGGTACTGTTACAAAGTGCATTTCATAAGTGCATAGTTACTTACTGTTGCAAACAGCCTGTTGTGGACTGACTATAGTGTACTGACTGTATTGTAATGACTGCAGTGTACTGACTGGAGGGTACAGACTGGATTCTACTGACTGTAGTGTGCTGACTCTATTTACTGATTGTGGTGTACAGACTGTAGTGTACTGAGTGAAGAATCCTGACTATAGTGTACTGACTGTCTGGTATTTACTGTACTGTAGTGTACTGACTGAAAGTGTACTGACTGTTAGGTGCTGACTGCAGTGTACTGATTATGGGGTACTGACTAGTGATGGGTCGTTCATGAACGATTCGTTCTTTTAGAACAAGTCTTCGTAGAAGAACGAGTAGTCTCGGAGAGTGATTCATTTTCTACTGGGCGCGCATGCGCAAAGCATCGCAAAACCTCCGTAGGTTATGTACAGGAAACAGAAATGAGTAGTTACCTTTGAGTCTTTTGGTCCGAATCGTTTGTTCTTTTGTCACATGACTCCCATATACAATATGGAACTAAATGAAAAAAGTTTTGTTCATTTTGATTTTCCCATCACTAGTATTGACTGCAATGTACTGACTATAGGGTACTGACTATAAGGTACTGACTGCAGTGTACTGACTATAAGGTACTGATTGCAGTGTACTGACTATAAGGTACTGACTGCAGTGTACTGACTATAAGGTACTGATTGCAGTGTACTGACTGTAATGTATTGACTGCAGTGTACTGACTATAAGGTACTGATTGCAGTGTACTGACTGTAATGTACTGACTGCAGTGTTCTGACTGTAGTGTACTGATTGCAGTGTACTGACTAAAAGGTACTGATTGCAGGGGGGGGTTAGTCCAAGTACTGGAGAAACAGATGCGTCTTGAGTCGTCATTTAAAAATAGTCTCTGCTGTAGAGGACATCTAGAGGAAGTTCATTCCACCACCTAGGTGCCAGAACAGAAAAGAGCCTGGATGAATGCCGCCCTCGATCC
>JAQQZT010000018.1:5745367-5759850 GCA_030068275.1 Clarias platycephalus
TGTAGTGACTGTAGGGTACAGACTGTAGTGTACTGACTAGTGTAGTGACTGTAGGGTACAGACTGCAGTGTACTGACAGCATTGTACAATCTGCAGGGTATGCTGCAATGTACTGACTGCAATGTACTGACTGTAGGCTAAAGACTGCAGTGTTCTCACAGTACTATAGTGACTGTAGTATAAAGACAGACACGTCAGTCCTCCTGTAATATCGACAACAGTGAAAAAGAAACATCATATGGCCACCTCTGATGATTCATCCAGGTTCATTTTCAGCACGGCAGTGACACTGGCATGCTTGTGTGTGTGTGTGTGTGTGTGTGTGTGTGTGTGTGTGTGCGTGTGTGTTTGTGTGTGCATGCTTGTGGCAAGTAAGTGCACACAGTGCCAAAAGACCAAAGCCAGCTACTCCACCTGAACACTTGATTACAATATTTTTATCTACTCTGCTTTTTTCTGCCTTTTTCCAGTTCTTTACTTTCTCATTTTCACTTCCATTTTCCATATTTCTCCGATTGTTTTTCATCTTTCTTTCACTCAATTTATATCTCCATTTTATTTACCTTTGTACCTTTTCCTTATCTGTTGTGTTTATTTTTGTGTTTATCTTTTCACCTGTCTTTCTTTCTTTCTTACTTTCTTTTATCCAAATTTTCTTTCAGATTTGTTTCTTCTTGCTGCAAATATCTTTGTTTTATTTTTCTGTTTCTTTCTTTCTTCTTCTCCCCCCCCCCCCCCCCATCATTTTCTGTAGTTTATCTCTTTTCACTATTTTTCCACTTTTATTCAATTTTTGAAATTATTTTCTTATTATTATTTTGGTTTTATTCTCACCTCATTTCTTTAGTTTTCATTACTTTTCTTTGCTATATTACATTTTCTCTTTCTTTCTTTGACAATTTTCTGTAGTTATCTCTTTTCACTAGTTTCCCCACTTTTAATTTTTTTTTATTTTATTTTTGTTTTATGCTCACATACTCTTTAAAATATTTTTTCAGTCTTCATTTCTTTGTTATATTACATTTTCTCTTTCATGTTTTCTTTCTTTCGTTTTACCTCTCTATCTTTCTATTACCTTTCTATCTCTTTTCACTAGTTTCCCCACTTTTAACAATTTCTTTAAATAATTTTTTATTGTTATCTATTTTTTTTGGTTTTATTCTCACCTACTCTTTTTAGTTTACATTACTTTTCTTTGTTATATTGCATTGTCTCTCTTTCTTTCTTTTGCTCGTTGTACGTGTAAATACATATCTTTTTTTACTTTAATCTTTCGTTTCTCAAAAATATGATTATTATTATTGTTGTTGTTATTGTTGCTTTTGATAATATGAGTCTATCAGTGTGTGTCCAGAGTTCACACTCACGCTGGCGTAGCAGAAGCAGATGAGCAGCAGCGGCAGCACGTAGCCGAACACGAACGTGCACACCACGTATATTTTGCGGTCCCGCGCGCTCGCCCACAGCTCCCAGCAGTACGTGGCGTTCTCCTCGCGCCTGATGATGTTCTGGTGGTGCGCCACGGGCGCCGCCATGGCCAGAGACAGCACCCAGATCACGGCGATGGCGCACATGGCGTGTCGAGCCACGCGCACCCCGGAGCACCTGCGCGAGTGCACGATGGCGACGTAGCGGTCCACGGACATGGCGGAGAGCGTGAATATGCTGACGAGCATGGAGACGGTGAAGAAGTAGTGCGTAAACTTGCAGAGGAAGGCGCCGAGCACCCAGGTGGGCAGCACGTACACGGTCGCCTGGAAGGGCACGCAGAACAGCAGGTAGGAGAGGTCGGCCACGCTCAGGTTCAGGATGAAGATGTTGGTGGTGCCGCGCGGCGCTCCGGGACGTCTGCGCGCCAGCACCGCGATCACCACCGAGTTGCCCAGCACGCCCAGCGCGAAGATGAGCGCGAACGCGAGCAGGGCGACCACGTTATCCGCGCCGATACCGAGCGCCAACTTCCCCGCTTCCAGCGCTTCCTCCGTGCCGTTCTCACACCATCCCGCGGTCGGCTGGCTCACACCAGACCCGTTCATCCCTTCTTTTAGCTCCATGAGGTCCACTGCGTCCCACACACACTGCATGAAGCACTCTCTCTCTCTCTCTCTCTCTCTCACACACACACACACACACACTCCCTGTGCGCACTTGCCGAAGAATTCTTAATGCGCTCTGATGATGCTGGTTATGTGTTCATTTCGGCTCCAGAAAGTCTCCGCGCATGAAACTCACACACACACACACACACACACGTTCACTATTCTCACTCTATTCACTCCTGAGCATTAAAAAACTAAACAAAAAAAAAGTCTTCTCTTAATCCAGTAACTGAAAAACTCGTAATATTTTTATTCCAAGACTAAAGTGCGTTACAGTCCGGTGAGGAGCGGATCGGTGCGCTTCGGAGAGACCTTTGAGCGCGCCTCGGCGTCAGAGACTGAGAGAGAGAGAGAGATGCGCGCTCTCGCTGATAAGGGTGCGCGCTCCCTGATCCAGCTGTATTTGGAGTTATGTTCTAGTGAGGCAGAGTTTTGCTCATTCTTATTCATAATCAGTGTGATATACATGTTTTCAATAAACTCTCTCAGGGAAATATAAAGGCGCTCATCAGCATCTCAATACAACAACAACAACAACAAAAAGACAAAAACCTGTATTTTGCAAACATTCTTCTCCTTTTATATATATATATCACATATCACTTATCACTCACTCATTATCTATACCGCTCTATATTCCACGAGACTTAGAGCACAAGGCTGGATACACCAAAAAGGGTGCCAATCCATCACAGCCCAACGCTCTCCAACAAATTTGATCCTTGGCACAATGCAGTTAGAAGAGCACTGTTCTCCTGGCAACCGCCAAACCCAGACTCGTCCATCGGATTACCAGATAGAGAAGTGTGATTCGTCACTCCGGGGAACACTGCTCTAGAGTCCAGTTGTGGCATCCTTTACACCACTGTATGCGATGCTTTGCATTGCACTTGGTGATGTAAGGTTTGAATGCAGATGCTCGTCCATGGAAACCCATTCCATGAAACTCTCTACACACTGTTCGTGAGCTTGTTTGAAGGCCACATGAAGTTTGGAGTTCTGTAGCTGTTGACTCCGCAGAAAGTTGGCAACTTCTGTGCACTACTGTATGTGACCCCGTTGACTGTAGAAAATTTAGTAGCAAGGAAATTTCATGACTGGACTTATTGCACAGGTGGCATCCTACGTATCTCTGTAACATGCTGGAATTCACTGAGCTCCTGAGAACAACCCAATCTTTTCACAATTTTTTGTAAAAGCAATCTGCATGTCTAGGTGCTTAGTTTAATACACCTGTAACAAAGGAACTGATTAGAACACCTGAATTCAATTATTTGGATGGTTGAGTGAATACTTTTGGCAATATAGTGTATATGTACTCTCTCACACACTCTCTCACACTAAATGATTTTTGATGCACACTGATGCCGTGATTTCAGCTTCAGAAAGTCTGTACACGTAATATCAGAAAGTCCTCAATATATTGCATATACTGTACACAGGTGCATCTCAATGAATTATGCAAATCAATTGCAATTTAAATTCAATTCAAAAAGTATCATATATTATAGGGATTCCGTAAGTATCACGATTTTTAAAAGCATCTGATTTATTTTTAGGTATCTATCTACGTATCTATCTATCTGAACTACTATGGCTTTTACTTAACACTCCTATATCTCTTCATCCCTTTCTTTCGTTCTTGCTCATTGAAAGCCTTGAGGGCCCCTACCTTCCACAAAGCAAAGCGTTTTCAATTGCTGTAGCACATTTTAGTGCCCCATGTCACTCAGGGGCCCCTTGAATCGTTATTTTAGGGACCCCTGGCACGCTATACAACTGTAGTGAGCAGGAAATCATCTCAGAACATTGGGGTGGATGAGCAGTAGCAGAAGACCACATTGGGTTTCCACTTCTGCTAACTAAAACTCAGTGGCTACAGTGGGTACATGCCCATGAAACTGGAGATTTAAATATACAAAGGCTAGACAAGGTGACACCTTCAAGTCTTAACCCTAATTCTGTGCCAGAATTCCTAGCCAGGGCGAGGGCGTTAACGGATATATTAGCATGAAATCTTTGGAAGTCGCTCCCTTTGAGCAGGTGATTGAGCATGGCAGACAAAATAACATACTAAAGTGCTATTGCATTGTTCCTTTTGGTACAGATGAGCTGAGGGATAATCCAACTGCACCATTGGAAAAGACAATGTTGATGAAAAACTTCTATTACAAAATAAATCTTCTACCCTATCGAAGATCACATTTTAGTTCTAAATATTAATATGTCATTTGTTCATGGTGGAATGTTCCTCCGGGAGTTCTCAGGAACGGTGTTATTAACATTATGATGCGATAGGGATTGTAATGAAAAAGAGTGGAGCAGTCAAAGTGCGCTGCTAAAGCATCGCTTTATTGCTATCACAATTAACTCATAACTCATTCTTCGTGTAGCCGTGTTTGTAAATACGCACTAAATAACAGTGATGACAGCATGGGGAAGTTTTCACTGGTTAATATGTCAGTGCACTAAGATAACACTTGTTCCTGATCATGTACAAGTCAGCGACGACAGAACAGCAAGTTAATAAAGCATCAAAACACCTCCCACTTCACTGCTCAGATGTCTGATTGATATACAGTAAATATTCACAACTGGCAGTTACTGTACTATGCTAGAACTTTTGGAACTTAATAGATTTAAAAGTAATTCATTAACCAGATTTCCTGTCAACTCCAGAATTATTGGCCCCTCAAAAATGAGAAATTTCACTGTTGTTGTTGTTGTTGTTCTTATTTCTGAGCTTCTTCTCACCTTCGCCTCCTTCTCCCCCTTTTCTTCTTCAGCTCCATAATATTTGGCACGAGCAAAAATTGATTTGTTGTTCTCATTGTTGCTGCTGCTCTTATTCCTCTCCACCTTGTCCCTTTTGTTGTTGTTGGTCCTCTTCTTTATTTTCTATTATTACTGGTCCTCCTCCGCCTTCTCTTCTTCTTCTTCTTTCCTTTTTCTCATTGTTTCTTTCTTTCTTTTTCTTTCTTTCTTTTCATTTTCTTCTTCTTCCTGATGTATTCATTCATTCATCCTTCTCCTTCTTTGTTTTTCCTGTTGGTTTTATTTTTTCTTCTTCCTTTTCTTCTCCTTCTTCTTCAGAAGGAATGATTCAAGTGGTGATGAAACGAGTGGCAGGGATACTTGACCACCTCTCCCAAGGCTTCTGCTTTTCATTATTCCTATTATAAAAAGTAAGTATCAGAAATAAGACTAAGACTGACTGATCCTTTCTGATCTCTTAACAATAAGATGGATGAATTCAGAACCAGGATTACGTTTAGAGAGATGTGAGAGAATGCTACACTTTGATCTTCACTAAAACCTGGTCATTGTATAACATCCTGGATCCTGCTCAGTAAACACTGTTCGAGTGATGCATAGTTCCTAATGCTGAAATACAGAACACACACACAGGTCTAAGATTGTCTAAGATTCTGGAGAAAGTAGTATATACACAACTAATAAGTTATCTTAATGAGCATTACATTTTTGAGGTCTTTCAGTCTGGTTTTAAGGCTCTTCACAGTACCGAAACAGCTCTATTAACATCCTTCTGTCATGCTTAGAACATTGGGTGGGAATTAGAGGGACAGCTCTAGACTGGTTTAGGTCCTATCTTATTGATAGAACATTTTCTGTTAGTCTTGGAGATCTTGAGTCCTCATCAGCTTCTCTGACATATGGGGTCCCCCAGGGGTCTATCCTTGGACCCCTTCTTTTCTCTTTTTATTTGTTGCCGCTCGGCTATATCCTGAGAAAACATGGCATCTCCTTTCACTGCTATGCAGATCATAGTCAGATTTATGTCCCGTTAAAACAGAAGGAAGGCTACTTTGTCAAGCCTCTGTTAACATGTCTAGATGACATAACGACATGGTTAGCGCAAATTTTTTTACATTTTAATGATAAAAGGACGGAGGTTTTGGTACTGTACTTGGTCCTGGTGCCAAGGGTAGAGTTCCAACTCTGGATTTAGGAGCCTTGGAGCAGTATGTTAAACCCACAGCGTCAAATTTGGGTGTTATTTTTGACCATGGCCTTAAATTTGATAAACAGATCAGTGTTGTGGTTCGGTCCAGTTTCTTTCAACTAAGACAATTGGCAAAACTTAAGCCTGTTTTGTCCTTTAAGCATTTTGAAATAGCCATCCACGCCTTTATCACCACTCGCATCGATTACTGTAATGCTTTGACCAAACTTTTGAGAGATTAATTGGAAAAAGTCCCATAAATGGTGTAAAAACCATATTAGGCATATTTTCACCAGAGGCTTTCAGACGTAAATGGACAAGCAAGGCATCTCCACAGAACATGTATCACGCGAGAATAACAAATTCTGAATGAGGTTTCGCTGTACTGCTACAGCGCCTGGTTAACAATGAACAAAGAGAATGGCTATGTGAGGTATGACTGAGCTAGTTGGGAAGAGCTTCGGTGCTGCTATTAAACAAATTTTTCACTCACTCATCGTCTATAACGCTTTATCCTGTATGCAGGGTCGCATGGGTCTGGAGCCTAACCCATGAGACTTACGGGATGACTGGCCGAGCTCTCTCAGAGCGGAGGGATGAGAGGTACTTAGTGCTCTCACATTAATCACAGCTCTAAAGCCAATCAGGGGCGTCTGTGAGCTCACGAAGCGCAAGGAGCGGATAGCGCTGAGTGTGTTACGCCGGCCCCAACGGTGCGTGAGCAAGCAGTTCGAAAAGATTTGGTCAGCTGGCATCACATAGTTCGGACTCAACACTTGATAGTCCTCAGCCCTTCCGACTGAGTGGTAGTAGTAATCTTAAAGTGGGAGCCCCCTAGTGACAGGGAGGAATTGGACATGATTAAATCTCTACAAACAAGTAAAAAAAATTCTATGGCTGTTTTGAGCCCCATAACGCCAAGCCAATGAGCAGGGACATGGGCAGTGATGAACTGCTGGAAGGCAGTTGGCCCAGATATCATTGCGGACGTACACGTAAAAAAAACCCTACACTAATGTATTTAACCCATCCCTTGCACAAGCCGCAGTTACTACCTGTTACAAAACAACCACTATTGTTCCACTGCCGAAAAGGTGCAAAGCTAACTGTCCGAATGTTGCACCGACTCCTGTAGTGATGAAATGCTTTGAGAGAACCATCATGAGTCACAGTCCAACATTTATACCGGACACACCGGACCCTATACAGTTCAGTTAAAGTAATGACAGCTATACATCCTACTGCTGTTTATCAATTATTGCTTGGCTTTAAAAACAGTGACACTAGTTAAGCTCACTAAGATCCCCATGCTAAGCGTGCGATCCAATCTCTGCAACTGGGTCATGGACATTTCAACAGGTAGACCCCAGTCAGGACGCCAATTTCTAAAACAGTAATTATAAATACAGGAAATCCTCAATGTTTTGTATTCGAGGCCCATGCTGTACAGCAATGGCCAAAAGTTTTGATAATGACAAACATTAATTTTCAAACAGTCTGCAGCCTCAGTTTTTATGATGGCAATTTGCATATACTCAAGAATGTTATGAAGAGTGATCAGATGAACTGCAAGATGGCAAGTCCTTCTCGGCCATGAAAATTTACTTAATCCCCCTTTTTAAAAAAATTTCACTGCATTTCACAGGTGAGAGTGTTGACAAGGACAAGGCTGGAGATCACTCTGTCATGCTGATTAAGTTAGAATAACAGATTGTAAGCTTTAAAAGGAGGGTGGTGCTCGAATTCATTGTTCTTCCTCTGTTAACCATGGTGACCTGCAAGGAAACATGTGCAGTCATCATTGGCTTTGCACTAAAAGGGATTCATGGACAATTATATTGCTGCTAGTAAGTGCCTAAATCAACCATTTATCGGATCATCAACAACTTCGAGGAGAGAGTTTAAATGGGTGTGAAGAAGGCTTCAGGGTGCCCAAGAAAGTCCAGCAAGCTCCAGGACCGTCTTCTAAAGTTGACTCAGCTGCGGGATCTGGGGACCACCAGTGCAGAACTTGCTCAGGAATGGCAGCAGGCAGGTATGAATGCATCTGCATGCACAGTGAGTTGAAGACTTTTGGAAGATGGCCTGGTGTCCCAAAGGGGAGCAAAAAAGCCACTTCTTTCCAGGAAAAACATCAGGGAGAGACTGATATTCTGCAAAAGCTACAGGGATTGGCCTGCTGAGGACTTCTCCCAACTATCCAAGAACAGTTTAATGACAAACAATGCCTTTTTGAGCATGATGGAGCACCTTGACATAAGGTAAAAGTGATAACTAAGTGGCTCTGGGAACAAAACATCGAAGTCCATGTCCATTTTGAGTCCATGGCCAGGAAACTCCCCAGACCTTAATCCCTTTGAGACATTGTGGACAAACAATAACCCACAAATTCTGACAAACTCCAAGCATTGATTATGCAAGAATGGGCTGCCATCAGTCAGCATGTGGGACCCTGAAGTTGATTGACAGCATGCCAGGGCACGTTGCAGAGGTCTTAAAAAATTAGCAAATATTGACTGCAAATATTGACTTTTTGCATTGAAAAACTGTTGCACATTTGAGCGCATCCTATCCACTCCATCATAGTCTGGTTCGGGAGCAGCACAGCACGGGACTACAAGACGTTTCGGTGCAAAATGTCATTGGAACAGCCCTCCCGGTGTTCTCAGGATGGCTTATAACATTATTAAGGACATTACCCACCCACAACACAAACTGCTCATGCTGCTACCATCAGGGAGGCGCTATAAGAATAGAGCAGCTAGAACAACAAAGCTGAAAGACAGTCTTTTTTTCACCTCAAGCCATAATAGGCTTTTAAATAAAACCCACCACTGCCCAACACCCTCTACCCGCCCTGGCATTGCAGGCCTGTGACTGAGAACGGAGATATGACTTTTTACTCCACACTGTTATAGACATACAATCAGTTAACACAATAACATCATATTGTGATGTTTTTAATAGGACATAAAACAGTAGAGTTTGAATGAATTTTAAAAAGTTTTCTTCGTCTCTTTTTCTTCTGCTTCTTCTGCTTCTTCTTATTTTCTCCTAATCCCACCCTTCTCCTTCTTTTGGGTCTGCTTACTTTTCCCTCATTTCTTCTTCTTCTTCTTCTTCCTCTTTTTCTACATTTTCTTCTTTTATCCCTGCTTGTTGTTGTTCTTCTCCTCATACTGCTTTTCCTTGTTTTTCTTCTTCTCATTCTTCTTCTTCTTTTTCTCCTAATCCCAGCCTTCTCCTTCTTTTGAGTCTGCTTACTTTTCCTCCTTTCTTCTTCCTCTTCTTCTCCATCTTCTTCTTTTACCCCCACTTTTTGTTGTTTTTGTTCTCTTCTTCTTCTACTTCTTCTCCTTGTTTTTCTTCTTCTTTTTCTCCTCCTTCTTCTTCTCCCTGTTTCTCTATCGTCTTCTCCTCCTTGTTTCTTATTCTTCTCCTTCTTCTAATCCCCCGCTTCCCCCCTTTCTTTTAGGTATTTTTTCACTTTCTTATTTATTCACATTCTTCGTCTTCTTACAATCCCCTCTTTATCCTCCTTTTAGGTCTTCTTCCTCTTTTTCAATTCTTAGCATTCGTGATACTCTTCATCTTCCTCTTCATTTTCTTCTCCTACTTCTTCTATTCCTGTTCTTCTTCTTCTTCTCCTCCTCATCCTTCTTCTTCTTGTTTTCTCCTTCTTTTTCGTCTTTTTCCACCTAATCCAAGCCTTCTCTTTATTTTGGGTCTGCTTACTTTTCCTTATTTCTTCCCCCACTTTTTCTTCCTCTTCTTGATCTTCTTTTTGTTCTTTTCATCATCCTTCTCATTTTCTGTCTCCATCTCCTCCTCTTCTTCTTCTCCTTGTTTCTCTTTCTCCTTCTTCTTTTCTTTCCTTTTCATCCTCCTTTTAGGTCTTCTTCCTCTTTCTCATTTCTTCTCATTTTTGTTCCTCTCCTCGACTTCTTTTCCTACTTTTCTATTCCTCTTTTTTTCTTCTACTTCTGTTCCTCGTCCTTCTTCTCCTTGTTTTTCTTCTTCCTATTATTATGATTATTATTATTGTTCACACTTTTTCTCTTTCTTCTTCTCCTCAGTGTTTCTTCTTCTTCTCCTTCTTTTTTTAATCCCCTCTTTATCCCTCTTTCTCTTAGGTATTTTTTCACTCCCTTATTTCTTCTTCTTCTGCTTTCTTAGCTTCTGGTAGCTATTTTTTTAAATCATATTTAACACTAGTACTTTATCTGTGTTTATTAATTAATTAATTAATTTGTTTGTTTGTTTCTTCTGTATTTGTTTGTATACCTGCTTTAGACCGGAGCTGCTAGATTAAGAACCACTTATAATAATTGAAAATAATACTTATAATTGAGATAAGTGGAATGTTACTCTCACAGCAGACTGAAATGATTATTTTTCCTTCTGCAGAGACTGACCAGCGTACGCTTATCAGCGGAGTGTTCCACTGAGCTGTAATGAACACACAGAGCTCGCGAACGCAGCACAGTGAACTCCCAGAGGAAAGAAAAGAAAAAAAAAAATCACAGGGTATTGAAGGTGAATGAGTGCTGGTGTTATGGCAACAAGGAGATCAAGCTCATGAGCTCCAGAACAAGAAAGAAAAGCAGATTAGAAATGAATACCAGAAGAAGGAGAAGATAGAGAAGCAAGCACAAAGTGAATAAACAATGAGGAATGTGAAATAGAAGCGGACCATCATGAAGAGGAGAGATCGAATTTTTTAAATAGCAGACAGTAGAAAGAGGAGAATGAAGAAAAGAAAATCAGAGTGTTAATAATGATGAATGCTACACAGCAAATTAAGCAACGAAAAGGGAAGAAAAAATGGCAAAGAAAGATGAAAGTGGGGAGAAAATGGAGAGGGAATGTGAAAAACGTAAAACAGAGCAGAAAGTGATGTAGAAGCAAAAGAAATGGGAGAGAGAGAATGAGACTAAAGAAAGGGGAGAAAAATTAATAAAAGAAGAAAAAATCAGATCATGAAGACAAGAAAACAAAAGGTGAAATTTAATAACAGTTATTGAATGACATTTCAAAGGACCGTCTTGAGAAGAAAAGATTGATTTAATAAACAAAAAGAAAGAAAATAGAATAGAGGAGGAAGAACAGAAGAAAGAGAAGACAGAAGACAAGGAAGAAGCTGAAGCTGAAGAAAAAAAAGTGGAAGAAAGGGGAGAGGGAGAAGGAGAGGAAAAAGAAAAGGAGAACACAATGGAATGGGGAGATGAAAGAAGAAAAGAAAACAGGAAAAGATGACAAAAGATTAAAAATAAGAAGAACTATAAGAAGAAAAAATGCAAAAGTACAGATGGAGATGAAGAAAAAAATGAGAGAAAAGCAGATAAATAGAAGAAAGAGAATAATGAAGCAGGAAACAAAGAGATAAAGTAAAAGATGAGATGGGATAATTAAAAACAACAGGAGAAAAGGAAGAGAAATGAAAAGAAAAGTCCCGGAAGGGAGAAAAAGAAGGAAAAGAAAGGTAGAAGTAACTATGATGAGGCGGGTAAATTGAAAAACAGAAAAAGCAAAAAAAAAAAAAAAAGAAAAGAAATCAATAAGTTAATAAAAGATGACGAGACGAAGAATCATGAGGGGTTCAATTTTAAATCAGCAGAAGAAGTTAAAGAAAAAAGCAGAAAGAGCATAAGAAGGACAAAGAGATAGAATAAAGTGAGTAATAAAAGGAGAGAGAAAGAGAGATATAATGTTAAGATGTTAAGATTTTGTCTTTTTTTCTTATCTTGTTTTTCAAGATTGATTTGTTTAAAAAAAAAAAAAAAAAACAACAATATTTAACATTTAATAAAATAAATAAAAAATGGAATAACAGAATTGATACTCCTCTGTATTTTTTACTTTAAAAATTGGTCATATTACCAATCAAGAAGAAGAAGGAAACAAGTTATTGAGGAGAAGAAGAAAAAAAAATTAAGAAATGAGAAAAAAAGGATATAATAAAAAAAAATTTAAAAATAAAGAAATGTAAATGAAAACAGAAAGACAAGTTCCCAGGAGAAATAAGAGGAAACAAAGACAGAAAAATAAATTAACCCAGAAAAGCAGAATGAAGAAAATAGAATTTAAATGAATAGAGAAAAAGATGGATCAGAAAGAGAAATGTGATTAGTGATGAGTAGAGCAGAAAGTAAAATCAGCAAAATGTTGATCATCACCTTGGCAACCACAACCACAATCCTCAAGTGCAATGCTCAATCCTCAAAACAGGAACAGGAAGAAGGGCATGGAATCTGGGTCAAAATGTCCCATATCCACTATCCTTCTATAGCTTCATAATGCTTTCCATCCATCCATCAACGTAGGAACCTCTATAGTCCAACTAGGGGCCATGGAGGCTAATGGTCCCCATCTGTGGTATGCACAAACATCAGTAAACATCAGTCAGCCTAACCTGCATGTCTTTGGATTGTGGAGGGAAACTAGAGCACCTGGAGGAAACAACCACCAAGCATAGGGAGAACATGCAAACCCTAATTTGACCCTATTGAAGGGCAAGAGCAGGCAGTGTATCATCAAAATCCAAAATTAGCAACTAGATCAATAATAATCCAAGACACGTTGTGCAAATGTTAAAGATGAGCTATTCAATAATACAATTTATAACTGCACATAACCCACATTATATAGCATAAGGTCACAGCATAAACAATATTATAATGCCATTCAGACAAAACAACACAAGTAATGTCAAGTTGATTACATGCTGATTAGAATACATATTTGGAAGAAAAGAAAGGTCTTTGATTTATGGATATATCAATTATTTATGGATATATGGTACTTCACCTCTGACAATGTGTCTGAAAATAATCATTTTGATATGCAGGAGATTAAAGTGACATGAAACACACCAAAATATGTCAAGCAACAAAGAAGAATATAGTTTTTTTTTTCTGTCTTCCTTTCTCTGTTTCTTTGTCAGCCCCCCCCCCCCCCCCCCATTTTTCATTTAAAATATATTTTTTCTTACTTTTTATTGTGTTCTAACCACTAGAGGGGGCAGGGATGTATGAGTTTGAGGTTATGGAGGATGTACACTACACTGCTCTAGTCATGGAAAAAGAAGACAGGCAAAGAAATGGCAGAGGCGCACATGATCACATTGTTTTTGTGGTTGCTTGTTTCTATAACCAAAATATAATAAAAATATGCTCATTTTAAGGATTCCACATTTTTGCCACATTGTTCCCATATTCCAGTAGAATAAAGTAAAAATTTACCCTTTATAAAAGTAATAATAATGTTCGTTCTATTGTAAACTACTGTAAAACCCAAATACACAGTTTGACGTCTGAAGCCTCCACGTTAACACACACCAGGGAGCCGTCTATATAAGCACATATATATATTTTTTTTCAATCGTCATTGACCTATGCTGTGTTGCCGGGCATGTGTCTGTGCCCCTTAGATTTTAAGGGTTTTAATAGAACATTGTTTATAAGTAGGTTTTTCTTTTACAACCGACCCCCAAAATTCATGTGGGTTGCATTCCTAGAGCAAATACAAATTCTAATTTGTATTTGTCACATACACAGTCATACACAGTATGATATGCAGTGCAATGCTTGAACGTCTGCCAATGACCTTAAAAATTTAAAGATTACAATAAAAAATTAATTATGGAATAAAATAAGAAATTGAATTTAGAGAAATGTAGCTATAGAAGACATAGCTATTGAAAATGGAATAAAATATAGAAAGAAAAGCACCCGCGAGTTGTGAAAAACCACTAATTTTGGATTGGGTTAAAAAAAAAAAGCCTATAAATGCCTATTTTTAAAGTTTCAACCCTAAATATGCTCCCAAAACACTTTAATTTCATTTCAAACTCAGCTTAATACACTACCCTTAAAAAAAATAAAAATATTAGAGGTAATCCCGACTGTACAGTACTGTACCGCTATGTCTCCCGCAGTGCTAGAATATAAAATACAGATGTAATACCATTTAAAAAATCCAGAGGATATTTCTGTGAAATTGTAGGGGTTTCCGGGAACAATTATTGGTTAGGTTCTAAGGAAAAATCCTGAGGCTGCAAACTCTGAATTGTGACTTTGCATGGGTCAAATGATTTGGTAGCATTTCATTTCTTTGTTTGCTTACACGTTATGGTTAATTAATTTAAAATATAATGTTAGACATTTTAAGGCTCTGTCCACAACATAGGATCCATAAATTCACAAGTTTAGGATCATTCACAATGCTAGAAAGTAGAAGTCCTCGCTAGAGTATTAAACTTTTTTAATTTTTCTTTGAGGCTCATGGGCTACAAAACAATGCCTCTGGGACTAAGAGATTATACAAATTATATCATCATCCTGGCCCAGAATGTGTGTGTGTGTGTGTGTGTGTGTGTGTGTGTGTGTGTGTGTGTGTGTGTGTGTGTGTGTGTGTGTGTG
>JAQQZT010000018.1:5759890-5776445 GCA_030068275.1 Clarias platycephalus
CACACACACACACACACACACACACACACACACACACACACACACACACACACACACACACACACACTTAGCCAGGATGATGATATAATTTGTCCCAGGTGCATTGTTTTATAGATACAGACAGACAATTACTATAAAAAAACAAAAAAACAAGAACATACAAATAATAACAATAATTAAAAAACCTCCTGCCACATTTTGAACATTTGGTGTTTGGGCCAGCTTGTTGCTATGGTGCCCAGGCAGGCACAAGGTTTTATAGTAAGCTGGAAGCAGGTTTGCAAAACCCCTAAAAGCACACAGAATGTCACCGAGGTCCCTCTCAGCGAGACAAAGGCCTTAATGTTCTTACTGATGCTAATTATTACCATAATATTTGTTCTGCTTCTGGGAACCTTGATCAGTGATGGGTGATGGTGCATACTAGGACCAATATTCAATAGTATACACGCTCACTTTGTTCTTCTATATGTTCACCCGCGGCCTTCGTAGTCACGTCCTTTGAAGGTATATACAATACAGTAGATTTTTTATGATGATCTGCGGAAATAAATAAATAATAGTGGACATTTTTTCATTCATTTTAGAGCACTGGAGCTTGGTTTGTGGTTTGTCATTACTGTCTCTAAGCACGCACGCGCGCACACACACACACACACACACACACACACACACACACACACAAAGTGAAATCCTGGATTATTCTCTAAATTTCTGAAGCTTTTTAGAGGCAGTAGAGCTAACTGTAAGCACAAACAGGCTAAATCCTGTGTTTTCTTGTTTCCTGATTTCCTGTTTTATGCTTTACTTAAAACAAATGTTTTTTGTATTTAAAATTTCATGTTATTTTTCCTTAGTTTAAGGAACCGTAAAAAAAAAAAAAAAAAAGTATATATAAATTTGGGATTTTCTTTTTTTCTTTCTTTTTATATATATATATATATATATATATATATTTATTTATTTATTTATTTTGTGCGCATGTGTCCGTCCGTTTGTGTCTATATATATATATATATATATCACACACCCAAAACACACAGTCATGCAAACATTCATTTTGCAAGTGATTCCAAGAACGCTTGCATGGTGCAACACTTCTCTGCTCATGAGTGCAGTATTGCAGCCTGTGAGGGGAAAAGCATTATTCCAGCTCCATACTGTGCAAAAGTCTTTTGTAAAACCCCTTATTGGTTCCATCCACACAACATTCATCATCACCAGTATACTTATCCAGTAGCCTGATCATCTATCATCACCTGTTTCTCACTTGTTTAAGCCTTAAGTTAGATAGGTTTCATTCTTGAATGATTTACAGGTGACTGTGTCGCTTAAGAAACATAAAACATTCCTCTGAAGCTGTTCAGGTACAGAGACAGGACTAAAAACAAGAGCCATGAAAACCTTCCAGAAGAACATCCATCTCTGCAGCACTCCACCAATCAGGCCTGCATGGTAGAGTGGCCAGATGGAAGCCATTCCTCAGTACAAGGCCCATGACAGATGCCTGTAGAAGCACCTGAAGGACTCTCAGACCATGAGAAACTTTGTTTTGTTGTTGAAGCACCTTTGGCACCAATTACAGCATCATACTCAAGTGTTTTTGAGTACGAGGCTACAAGATGGTTTCTCTTCTGGGAGGTTCCCCTCTCTCCACAGAAAAACACTGGAGCTCTTTCAGACTAACCATCGGGTTCTTGGTCACCTTCCTAACTAAGGCCCTTCTCCCCTGATCGCTCAGTTTGGCCGGACGGCCCGGTGGGTGATGAAAAACACTGTGCTAATCTGGACCTTCAATGCTGCAGAAATTTTTCTGTACCATTCCCCAGATCTGTGCCTCAATACAATCCTGTCTCTTGAAGTCTACAAACAATTCCTTGGACTTCATGGCTTGGTTTGTGCTCTGACATTCACTGTTAACTGTGGTACCTTATATACACAGGTGTGGCTATATAATAATTCCCAAATTGCCTGTAGTGTGTGAATGAGGGTGTGTGTGAGCCCTGCGATGGATTGGCACCCTATCAAGGTTGTACCCCGCCTTGTGCCCTACTGTAAGTCTCCTGGCCTAGGCTCCAGGCCTCCACAACCCTGAATACGGGATAAAGCGGTAAAGATGATAAGTGAGTGAGTTCTCCAAGATGTTTGTAACAACCTATTTGTCGAGTTCCTTCGAAAACTGTGTGCAAGTGTACCTAGAAGTATTGATGGCAATTCTGGTTTTACAGGCAAAGGGACATACTGATTTTATTTGTTTTTCCCTTCCATTGATTTACTTTCCATTTTGTTAATTGAGAAAAATAACACAGATATTTTTAAAAGCATTCTTAGTTTAAAGCATTAGTTTAAAGGTTTTTTTTTTTTTTTTTTACAAAAAAATGATGATTGAAGTCCCTTCAAGGCGACAACTACAGACTGGGGAGGGTGAAGACTATTGTGTGCTTCCTCTGAGACTTACTTGGAACTGCAACTTTGGGGACACACACTGGGGAAAGTGCTAGTGTGAACTCACAGATGCCCATGATTGATATGAGAGTAGTACGGGTATGCCACCATTCTCCTGAGAGATCACAGCAGAGAGATCACTCCCAGATGGCTGTAGCATCACCCAGGAATTGAACTTGATCTGCAGATGATAGGGAGAACATGCTTCCGTTGTGCCAGAAGACAGGATTTCTTAACTTCACATAAGCCTGCTAACAGTTTTGCAATCATTCTGGGTTTTTTCTTTTCGTTTTTTTAGATTACTTTGAGAACCATCAATTTTAATTGTATAGCGCTTTTAACAATGATCATTGTCGCAAAGCAGCTATATACAATCAAAAGAATTATTTAAGTTTGTATCGAATGGGAATGTGTATGAATCAAAATGTTCAGATAGTCCCTGATGAGCAAGCCGAGGGCGACAGTGGCAAGGAAAAAGTCCCTGAGATGGCAATAGGAAGAAACCTTGAGAGGAACCCATCCTCATCTGGGTGATAACAGATAGCAGGGATTGATCTCCATCATTGTTTATTTATTTATATTCTTATTTATTATTTACGAATCACTCAGTTACACATATACTGCTGTTTTTACTGACACTAAGGTTTATTAATGATCAAATATTGTGTTGAATGCACAATGGCCTAGTGGTTAGCACTGTCGCCTTACACCTCAAGGGGTTTGATTCTCGCCTAGGGGCTCTGTGTGTGGAGTTTGCATGTTCTCCCTGTGCTTGGTGGGTTTCCTCCGGGTACTCCGGACTCCTCCCACAGTCCAAAGACATGCAGGATATGCTAATTGACATGTGTTTGAATGAGGGTGTGTGTGCCCTGCAATGGATTGGCACCCTGTCCAGGGTGTCCCCCACCTAGTGCCCTGGGTAGGCTCCAGGCCCCATTTGACCCTGCATACAGGATAATGCGGTATAGACAATGAGTGAATGCTAAACAGCACAGCAAAACCACGATTCAAGTCCCGCCTTCGTGCTTAATGTTTCTAACCAATCATAGACTAGACTGATTTGCTCTAACCAATCATAATGCAGGAGTTTTTTTTTATTTTTTTATTTAACTGTACTCTTTACATTGACTCTTTTTATGACCCGGTTAAACTCTCACTCATCTGGCCAAAAATGGAAAAATTTTTGTTTTTTTCTATGTAGCTTCTTCCTGTTATATTTCTTTGGTATCCCCCCCCCTCCCCCCTTATGTCCCTTAGGGGACTCAGTAGACGCAAGTTACTAAACATAGTTTTTTGTGCAACATGGTGAAGATTTCTGTAAGCAGATGTTTATGTAAGGAGGCTCCAGTGCCAGTGCTTTGTCACGGTCAGTAACTTTTTCCACAATTGGAAAGTCTTCAGCGAGCCTTAAAATCTTTAAGTTTATGCCCACTTATACCACAAAATGTTAAATTCTCTAATCTCTTCTCTAAGCAGTTCTGGATATAATTTTATTATTAAGTTTATACTGTATGCACGGACTCCGTCTATAAGAGAACGGTTTCTATAGTAACAGCTCATACACAGAGACTTGTTTCGGATGCACAAGGTAATCTAAGCCTAATAAAAGCGGATGGACGCATGAAGCATCTCACCAGTGTGTTATTACCACCAGCCTACGTGAGTGTGTTTTTTGGCCTTTCAGGGACTCCTGTGAGTTAGAGAAAGAGACGGGGCTGATGGAGCCAGTGCATAACACACTCGCTTTGAACTTGAATGCACTGTAGGAAGCTGTGAGTGGTTTGCTTTTGGTTTTCCTTTGATTTTGGGTTTTATGAAAGTAGAAATGGGTTGCCCAGAGTGTATGTAGCAGCAGCATTTATACTACAAATGTTTTCTTAATGCCAGTTTCAGGACTGTGGCATTAATCTCTGGCTTGGCTGTAATGAGTGTCCTCATGAAGGCATCAGATGTTCAGATGTTCAGACTGTCTGAAATATTGTTGCGTATTAATGCAGGCTTAAATTCAAACATGCATTTCTACCCAGTTTTAATGAATGGTTAGGTATATTTCATCAGTCAGGAAAGGCTCATCATCTACATTAATAAAGTCAAGGGCAAAAGTGATGATGTCACTGGCTACAAAGATCTGGCAACAAGCCATTGCATTTTAATATCAACAAACAATGACTTTCTATTATATTTTTGTAATTCTAGTCAAACCGGGACTATTGATTGTGCAGAATAACAGAACACAGTTATGAGAATAAAAACTTTTTTAGTTCTCTATATAATCTCCTGCTACACTAATGCACTTATACGAGTATTTAATAACCCTTTCCTTTAATGGGAAAAAAAAAAGCCTGGTTTGATCACCAAAAGCGTTATTTGGCAGAACAATGGATGACCTCACACTGACCACTGCAACACTTGCACATTACAGGAACCTGGCTGGAAGTTATTGCCCTGACCTCACTCTAAGCCATTTCCAAGTGTCTGGCCCATTAAAGGAGTTCCTGGAAGGCCATCATATACTGTAAGACATGAAGCTGGCAGTCAGATCACAGCTCCAGCATACTGAGAAAACTTTGTATAAGTGCAGCAATTAGTGTATCAGAGGATTATATAGAGAAATAAAGGTAGTTTTTCCTTTACAACTGTGTTCTATTATTCTGCACAATTAAAAAGTCCCTGTTCGACTTGAACACTCCACTTATTTAATGAATAAGCTCTCATAGTCACCTCTATGACTGAAGCTCTCATAGACACTGAGATATATGATTACGCATGGGTATGTACTCTACAGTGCACCTGGTCAGGTTATTCTAAGGTCACTCAATATTGAGCAGAGTGGTTGATGACCTCAGCGAAGGCCGCATTTATATTAACGTCTGTGTGCTTTTGCTTAATGTCGACCCACATGACCTTGTGTTGGCTACTTAATTAAATTGGGCAGTACGTAGGAACAGAAGGCAGGAATCATTAATCTCATAAAACGGCGAGATAAACGGGTAGAACGGATGGCTTGGGTTGTTTTATTTTCTTCACACACACCTGCTTTCTCGGCTCGCTTTCCATTAACATTGTGCTCTTCGGTCAGCATTGAGAGGATGAGATGAGAGACTGCGTAACAGAACACATAAAATGCATGAGTGCAAGTGTTTGACATTAAAGTTTTAAAGATGCTAATATCTATTTCAGACCTGGTGACCTCACCGACTCCGAGTAGGTGGCACTTTTACATTTCAGGTGGCATTAAATTTGCAGTAAAACAAGATGTTTTGAATATAAGTCCAACAGCTCTGCAATTAAAGTGAGGTAACAGGTGTGTGTAGGTGTTTGTTGGTTTGAGTTTCACCTATTACAGACACAAAAGCACATTAAATGCTCCAACAACATTTAATCATTTACTAAGTAACACCACCTACTCACCAGATTCTTTTCGGGATATCGTCTAGGCTTATCGTCTAGGTTGAATTATTTAAACAGGAGATTATTGTTTATCGTGCCACCAAGATTTTATTCATAGTTTTATAGGGAATACTGTGATGATGCTGTCGGGTGTCGCTGGGCCGCGGTTCTTATTGCAACAGCTGTGTTTCAGCTCTAACCTGTGAATCAGATAGAATAAGAACATGATGAAAAAAACAAAAGCAATGAGTCTCAAGATCTCAAATCTAATATGACTATGCTGTGCTCTGATGAGTCACGGTTCGATATTGAGCAATAAAAAAATCCCAACGCATGCACAAACATAGTCAGGAAGAAGTTGTTTTTTTTTCTACTATGCAATATCCCAGTTGCGTGTGTCCACCCCACCCCCAGCGCCATACACACTCATACTGTACATTCAGCGATGGCCAGAACATGCAAAGAATGCTCATCGAGAAGATAATGAAATACAATGATCTTATTATTGCGTTAATTTGGGGATAGTTCTTTCCAAAAGTCAACACCCTTTACTTCAGGGCTACTGTGGACCATTTAATCTTCTGCTCTGCTCATATTAAGACTTACACAATGTTCTGATATCTAATATTCTGTATGTTTCTTTAATCTGCCCTTTTGAATTAGGTTTGTTTTAATATCTCTTTAATGCGTTGTGTTAAAAGTGCTGTTTGATGTAAAACGTTTGATTTAGAGACAAGGTCTAATTGAGAGATTGAGGGAGCATCTTATTGAAATGCCCTTTTACCCAGATTAGTACAGACTGCTTGTGTGATATCATGCTAAGAAAACTTGTCTTAGATGTAAGACCAGCCAGGAGTCGTCTGGCATATACTGTAAGCTCACTATGCATTTATACTCTATGAACAGTTTTGACAGCAAAATGAGATAAATTCATTGTTGCAGTTTTGAAAAAAAAAAAAATGAGTATTGCAATCTGATAGAGAATATTTTGTGCATGTAGTCACAAGCGTGATTAAAAAGGATAAATGCCAAAATATTTTGTCACAACTGTTTGTGTGGATTTTGTGTGATTTTTCTTTTTCTCCAAAAAGCTATAAATCCATCTCCCACAGTTTTTATCACAATGGATGAATCAGTCTGCATTTGGGTTTATGGTTGCTTACATATGCAACGTAGTATCAATAATATGTTGGTTGTGTTTTAATTTAAAATATAGCAAACTCGTGATTTGATTGCGAAGTCAAAAAGTTGAAAAAAAAAAAAACGTTTTAATTACAAAGATTGCAACATTATAAGCAATACAAATAGTTTACTTTACAGCCTCCTCTTTTACTCTTAGTTTCACTTCAGTACATGAAGACAGCTCACTGGAGTAGCTGCAAAGGTAGTGACAGAGTGTAAATATCCTTTCCTTGGCTTCAATAGTCTCAAAGAACACTTTGAACACATTTAAAGCGTTCATGGCAGCTGTACAGAAAGAGGCGATGTGACTGGCACGCCACAACTGTTCGTGCTTTGCTCAAAATGTGGAAATTCGAAGCTTGTCTAATAAGGTCATACAACGGTTTTCAAATTAAACTTTTTTATATAGACAACAGAAAATAGTTATTTTCCAAAAATGAGTAAAAGTTTGAAAATGGTCTTTATTGTATTTCGCTGTTCATATGTTTAGCTTATAGATCACTTTAATTTACTTCATAAAATTCAATCCACAGGATAAGCAGTGTCTCTCATTCTAGTCAAGGTGCTCTGTGAAGAAAGGATCCTTGGACCTCAAAGGGACAATACCATACTGATCATTCATTCATTCTCTATATCGCTTATGCTGTATAGAGCCATGCGAGGGGCTGGAGCCTATCCCAAGAAGCTTAGGGAACAAGGCAGAGAACATCCTGGATTGATCTGATTGATTACACACAATCAACCATAAACTTAAGGCAATTTGGAAACACCAACCAGTCTACAATGCATATCTTTATTGAAAAGCCAAAGTACCTGAATGAAACCCACCAAGAACAGAAAGAGCATGCAAAATCCATGAATATAGACCAGAGGTGAGACTCAAACCCCCAACCCTTGAGTTGTGATGCGACAGTGCTAACCACTAAGTTGACTTGACCTGGTGTTCACTTTTTGTCTGCAGTTACAAGGTTCCAAAATTTTAGGAATACATATTGTAACCCGCTTTACTGTGGCACTGAATCCTGATCCAGAGGTTTTTTTTCCCCGCGGAAATAAAAAGTGAGTCACAATCGTGTGTAACTGAGACATGTCTGTGCTTTACTGAAATTCCATTCCACACATAACTTTTGTGTAGCTTCTGAATCACGCTAAAGTTTGTACATGAGGTCTATTGTGTACAGCTGTCTCTCAGACACTCCTGGCCGATTTTCCCTTACTACTGTATTACGAAACTCTTCTTAGCAGAAACTTCACTTTTCTTTTCGTGACAAGTGCAATAGGTCAAACATTATGATATGACTCTGGATCTGGCAGTTCAATATCAGTGCTGCAGCTCAGACAGTGGGCAATGAGGACATGAATAAAATGGAAAGACCTGGAATGTCTTCAGAATGGAATGTGCCCTAGGCCCTGCTCGCTATGATGAACATAATACAGTAAATATTCAGTTTATTGTGGTTTAAGGACATGGACACACCACCACTGTCAGGTTCTTAGGAAAGAACCTGTACAATTCAGCCACTGCATGAAGTGCTGGTCCTAAGCATTGTTAGAAAATGGGAGGGTTATGACAGTAAGAGCATCCGACATTAAAACATATAACAGATTTATTTTATTTTTTTGGCCTAATTGTGCTTGTTGTTATGGAAAACTAACTTTAGTCTAAAGTTTGGACACACCTTCTAATTCCATTGTCTTTCCTGATTTGTCTTTCTTTCTACATTGTAAAGCAAAACTGAAGGCGTCCAAAATATGCAATAATTGGAACAGTTATATTGAGATGTATCTGCTACTTATGCTCTGTAAAGCCTTCATAATGGCTCTAATCTGAGGTGCTGGTTGTTAATTGGTGATTTCTGATCCTGGTAACTCTAAATGAACTTCTCCTCTGCAGCAGAGGTAAGTTTTGGTCTTGCTTTACATTTGTCTCTAGAATACTCTGTTATGCTGAGGAGTTCACAAACAGTTATTTATTTGTGTTAGCACAGACACCTTGACTGGAAAAATGTTCCAGTTCCAGTTTCAGTTCCTATTCATGTAGAGCGGTTTCATAATTTCAGGATATTCACACATGAAAAATTCTTCTTGCCTTTCTATTTAGCTCACAATAGCAATCTGATATCATAATTGTGACAGTGGTGACACCAACAGTTAAGGCTGTAGGTTACTGATCGGAAGGTTGGGGGTTCCAGCCCCAACACTGCCAAAGCTGTCACTTTTGAGGTCTTCTTGAGCAAGGCCCTTTACTCTATCTGCTCCAGGGGGCGATGTATCCTAGTTGACCCTGTGGTCTGACCCCAGCTTCCTAACTGGGATATGCAAAAAAATAATCTCAATATGCGGTAAGGTACATGTGACAAATGTTGTTGTTTTACCTGTTCAATTGAAGTCAACTATCAATCACTTTATAGTGGATCATTGCCCTCTACTCTTTCCTATCTTTGACCACTTCTTTTAATTATTCTATTGGTACAGTATGTTTGTATTAGCAATATTGATTATGTCCATCCAGTGGGTTCCTTGATGTCCTCTTTTTCTCGTCCTACTGATTTTGCTAAGCATTAACTGTTGTCGTTTCCAGGGAATTAACTCACATCATGTTACCAACATGTGAGAGCCACTGCTTGGTGATACAGTATGTTGGGTTTGACCTATCTTATTTGTGATCATTGATGTACCTGGCATGCGTAGCATTCAACTGCGTAAACATTACTTTTCTATACTCTCTCTTTCCCATTGATTGTAATATGATGAAATGACAGTAGATTCAAAATCTTGTACAATTTCCTAATATTTAGCCACCAAACGAGTGGAAAGCAATACCATATATTGTCACACCAAACAAAATTTTGTGAAATCACAGTTTTAAAAATAGAAGGGTTTCGTCCTTGTTGCAGGCAGACACGTATGTAGACTTCAAGCTGAAATAATAATATTACTGATTACATTAAAACTGGTGAGCTTATTTTAAGCTTTAACCTTTTAACTATTTCTAATAACTTTTTTTCTGTCAGCAACAGGAAAAAGCTAGTGTTTATAAATAAAAGAAAGTTGTTTTTCTGTACAGAACTTGCTCTTTTAATTATATCTTTATATTTCGTACATTGTAGGATCCTAAAACCAGTCTCAAAAAGAATCTGCATGTTTTTATGTCTATGTCTGTTTGTATGTCAGTCTGTATGTCTGTCCAACCAGAATTTGTCACAGCATAACACAAAATTGTCTGAACAGAATTTAATGAACCCTTGTCAATCTGTTGGTATTTGCCTAAAGTTAAACCAGCACCATAAATTTAATCAAAATGTTTAGTAAACGGGAGGTTATGAGCAGTTATGTGCCAGATTATAAACCGCAAGTTTTGACAGCGTACTGTGTATGGATCAAACTCTGGGCATGTCTTAAAGCCACCGCTGCACAGAATTTAGTCAAACTTGGGCCTTATTTTACAGCTGAAATAACAGCGCTGAAGTGGTATAAATGACGCACTGGAGTTGTTTTAAGACAAAACTTTTCTGATCTACTTTTTCAATTTTTCATCTGTGATTCACTCTCCGAGTACCGAACAGGGAGTGTATTAGGCTGATGATGAAATAAATGAATCTTAGCATAAAGAAGGTGTAAGATACTTACTCATTCTCATTTATCGTCTATATCGCTTTATCCTTTATACAAGGTCGCGGGGGCCTGGAGCCTATCCCAAGAGACTTAGGGAACGAGACAAGGAACACCATAGGCAGGATGCCTATCCATCGCAGGGCACATGCAGGTGAAACTTAAAAGTTAAAATATTTAAAAAACTTAAAGTTAGAATATCGTGCAAAAGTTAATTTATTTCAGTAATGCAACTTAAAAGGTGAACTCATATACGAGATAGACTCATTACATGCAAAGCAAGATAGTTCAAGCTGTGATTTGTCATAATTGAGATGATTATGGCATACAGCTCATGAAACCCCAAATCAACAATCTCAGAAAATGAGAATATTACATGCAATCAATAAAACAAGGATTGTACATAGAACATATCGGACCTCTGAAAAGTATAAGTATACATATGTACTCGGTACTTGGTTTGGGCCCCTTTTGCAGCAATTACTGCCTCAATGCGCCGTGGCATGGAAGCTACCAGCCTGTGGCACTGCTGAGGTTTTATGGAAGGCCAGGATGCTTCAATAGCGGCACAGTGGACTTCAAGCATCTTGCAGTGTGTGCCTCTCCATTCTTCCTCCAAATGTTTCCAAATGAGATGCAAAAGTTGCTCTCATCAGAAAAGAGGACTTTGGACCACTGATCAACAGACCAGTTCTTTTTTACTTTAGCCCAGGTAAGACGCTTCTGACGTTGTTTGTTGTTCAGGAGCGGCTTGACAAGAGAATGCGACATTTGAAGCCCATGTCCAGGATCCGTCTGTGTGTGGTGGCTCTTGATGCACTGACTCCAGCCTCAGTCCACTCCTTGTGAAAGTCCCCAACAATTTTGAATGGCCTTTTCCTGACAATCCTCTCCAGGCTGCGGTCATCCCTGCTGCTTGTGCACCATTTTCTTCCACACATTTCCCTTCCACATAACTTTCTATTAACATGCTTTGATACAGCAATTTGGGAACATCCAACTTCGTTTGCAATTACCTTTTGAGGCTTTCCCTCTTTATAGAGGTCAGCAATCTTTCCCATGATTGTGCTTCCTACTCAGCCAGACTGAGAGACCATTTAAAGGCTCAGGAACCCTTTGCAGGTGTTATGGCTTAATTAGCTGATTAGAGTTGGACACTTTGAGTCTAGAATATTGAACATTTTCACAATATACAAATTTTCTGAGATTGTGGATTTGGGGTTTTCATGAGCTGTAAGCCATAATCATCTCAATTATGACAAATACCGGCTTGAACTATCTTGCTTTGCATGTAATGAGTCTATCTTACATATTAGTTTCACCTTTTAAGTTGCATTACTGAAATAAATGAACTTGTGCACGATATTCAAATTTTTCGAGTTTCACCTGTATATGCACACACACCCACACTCTCACTCACACACCATTGGCAATTTGGTAACGCCAATCAACCTAACCTGTGGGAGGAAACCGGAGTACCTGGAGGAAACCCACCAAGCACGGGGAGAACTTGGAGATGCAAGGTGACAGTACTAACCACTTGTGCCGCCTTGCGTAAGATATTTGTATTAATAAATCAGACAGACATGCGCGTGGGCTTCAACCTGAAATAATAATATCACTCATTTCATTAAAGTTGAGCAACTTATTTTTTTATCTGTAACCTTTTAACTCTTTCTAGAAACTCTTTTCCCGTCAATGACAGGTACTTAAATCAGTCTGCTACATTTTCAAGCCACAACTGAAGTGCCTTGCTGCTTTTGTCGTTCCTGTTCTGACACATTTTACTTCACACCTTGGTATGCGCGTCGGAATGCAGCGTCGAAGCGCTGCGCACGCGCGCGTTTCGTCACCGCGATAGGGTCGCCATAGAGACCGCGTGTTTCGACTCGCGCCAGCAGGTTCCGCCCCGCCCCATGCAAACACTCGCCACCTAAAAAAACCAGGAAGCAAAATACAGACAAACACGCAGCGAAGAGCGAACAAAAATAACCCAAAGACAGACACGGCAGGAGAGAAGAGCGCGGTGCTTTCAGGGCGTTGTTGCTGCACAGGAGCGAAGATCATTCCCGCCGTGGATGTGTTTATTCTGTTAGGCGCGCGCGGGTATGTACTGGGGTGTTTTTATTTACTACTATGCGCGAGACTTTCCTAATTTAAAAAACAAAACAAAAACGCGTACAGGATGTGACAGTCCGCTCATTCACATATCCGTGTGGGTCTGCGTTTCACCTTTATATCCCTAATTATCAGACACAAACGCGACTTTCTGATTATTTTGTGCATTTTCATTAAATTCAATTTTATTTGAGTCTTATTTTATTATTAATTATACGTAGGGACTTTTAATATGTAAAGCGTGCATGCATATATGCATACAGCCCTAAATTAACCCACGTTAAATATTCACACTGCATAAATTGCTGTTATTGTGTTGATATATATAATATAAGCATGTAGCATCCAATATTTTTTGTAATATGCATTGCAATGCAATTCTAATCTCCTTACAACAACATATTTTATTAGATTTTTGAGCTATTTTTGGGTCATAATTACCCATAATGCCCTTAAACCATCTGTGGCTAGGGGTGTGACTGGGCTTTAGCTCTACTTGCTTCTTCTCTAAGCAGAAGAGACTGCAACCCCATGATATGTACTGTGTGCCTGGAGTGTGTTCTCCCCATGCTTGGTGGGTTTCCTCCGGGTACTCCGGTTTCCTCCCACAGTCCAAAGATATGCAGGTTAGGCTAATCGGCGTTCCCAAATTGCCCGTAGTGTGGGAGTGTTTGTATGTCTGTATGTCTGTGGACCCAGCGATGGATTGGCACCCTGTCCACCCTTGTGCCCTAAGTGAGTGAGTGGACTGGAAGGTCGGCTTTAAAAGGCTGGCAAGGTGAAGGAAAGTGAGACTTGTATGTGGCGGTAATGCAAATTAGTGGATGCCAATATAATTACAATATAATGTTATTTGTACTTAAACTGTGAGTCATACTTTAGTTATTGTCAACTAGTCAACTAGTTATTTCACGATAAAATTCCTCAACAGTCAGGGTGTTCATTTTGGAATTCGAGTTGTTTTGATGCGCTGACACTTACGAAGCTGACTTAATCATTTACAGTGCAGACACATGGAGCGTTTACCCAAGGTGTGATTGTCAGTGTTTAAAGTGTGTACAAGGTGAGAACTTAAGGAGTCATCTGTGCTTTGTGTAACAGTTGGGTCAGTCTGTAGTGTGTAATATATTAGAACACACACACAGTCTCGGATTTGGTCTTTCTCTCATTGCTGTAATAAACAAAGTAACAGCATACACTCACAAGCTGTCGTTTAGAATGGAAAGTTCAAACATGGCTATTTTATAATACTATTATGTTTTTATTCCTCATTTAGCGTGCAGTCACTGACACCTTTTCGGTAGAAATACAATCTTCAGGAACAGAAAGTGTCCCTTGAAACAGCTCGGTATGGTTTTACTACAATACAAGAGGAAGCATTTAATCAGTCTAGCTTTAATTAGAGTGTGTGTCTGCACACTAAAGGTCGAGTGAGCATCTGGGTTTGTGTAGTCACCCAGAAATATGTTTGTGTAAAACCAGTTTGATTTTACTGTGTGATTACAGTGGTGAGTAAAAATTATTTGAGTCACACTGCATGGTATGATTTCAGTACAATCTTGAGCTGAGCGTTTGCTGATGTGTTCATCATGTCCATGTAGCTAAATCTTCTTCAACATGAGCTTGAGGTAACGGTCACTTTCCGTCTGTCAGTATGATTTGTTTACGTTTAGACATTACTGCTGTTGCTAGCTATGTATTCAGGTATAGCAATTCCCATTGTTTAATTGTTGGTAGGAATTTACCAGATGAATCATTTTTTAACTGATAATGTTTATTTTTTCACGTATTTCTCAGCAGCTCACATACATATCAACTCGTACACCAAAAGAGGGCGCACATGCAGTCGCATAATGCAATATCGGAATTTTTAGCTGTTATTTTTTAACGAGGATAATAAAGTGAGCTGTATTTTCCATAGCTTATTCTTTTCAGTATTCTAACGTTAGCTTAGCTATTCTTTAAGGCTGCACAATTTTATAAAAAAAATATTTTAAAATATTAATTAAATATATATATATATATTTTTTTAAACAAATCACAAATTTTTGGCACATTGTGATTAATAAATGTGCTGTTATGTATTCAAACACACTCGGAGGACAGCACTATCCGCTCCTTCCGCTTGTGTGAGCTCACAGACGCCCCTGATTGGCTGTAGAGCCTGATTAATGTGGGAGCACGAAGTACCTCTCTTCCCGCCCCTCTGAGAGAGCTCGGCCAATCAGCTCTCTCTAGGCCTCTGGCTGCGAGAGGTTACAGCATCACCCGGGAATCGAACCAGCGATCACATTTTTACTGTCAAGAGAAAATCCACCACAATGTTTATCATTCATTTGACTGTAACTCTTGCTCCTTTAAGAAACTTGTTTTATTTTGTTGACACAAAAAGTAAATCCAAATGTAGTTTTAAAGTTTTTAGAAAAAATTTATTTTAAACATCTTATCTAGTTAATATTGAATAACAAAAATGACTTTCGCCACGAATATAGCCATAAAAGCTGGCAATGGCGTTAAAAAGAAAAAGTATTCAAACGTATTTATTGAGGCTAACAATTGCAAATAATCGGACAAATGATCTTGATAACAGGATGTTTGCCGATATTTATATCTTAAAAGTATTTAAAGAATAAGCAAATACTTAAGTTATTGACACACTTTACATAAATTCCTGACTACGCATATATTACTTGTAATAATTGACATACTTTGGTTTTGCTATGTTTGTTTAGTATTGTAACAAAATATATATTTTTTTATTGAATCAGGATATTTATAAAATCGTAATACTATCGATTTTGTGCGTTTCTACATGCCACACTACCACAACCACACTGCTGTTGTTTGCGATTGATTAATCGCAATACATATCGGTCCGGCACATGGGTATCGTGATAATATTGTGTTGGGTGATTCCTGGTGTAATAATTAATCGGGGAGCGCACTAAAGCATGAGAGTTATACTCCCTTCACATGCATGTCTGATACAATCCCTGTTGCCCTGGCGACATCGAAATTAACAAATCTCAAGCACATGACTAAACAACAGTTTAGCCTGATTTAGTTTAATATTTCTCTATGTTTTGAAACATATAGAATTTCTTAGAGAACAGTTAGAGATTATATATAGATATATTGATTTAAGCCTAATTCTGATTTAAACCTTATTCAGTAAACTGTAATTGGATAAATAAAGCAAGCTTTTCTGATAATAATTCTGCATGTCGAAATGATTTCCAACAGGAACTTATTGTATAACCTTTTTTTGTACATACAAAGGAAGGAGAAGTTAAGAATCATGCTGGTGTAGTGGGATTCAGTTACAGTTAAACAGATCAGTAAACCAGAGCAGTCATAAAGGTGTGTGTGTGTGTGTGCGTGCATGTGTGCATGTGCATGCTTCACACACAGAAAGTTCTTACTTCTGTCTCATTCATTTCCTGTTTGTACGACTCACAAAACTTTCACCTTTACATACACACACACACACACACACACACAACACAGAGAGAGAAAGAGAGAGAGGATATGCTTCATGAACAGATGGATTGGAGAGTGTTCATGCCAGATTCTACACACACTCTCAAAAGCATACATTCTTGAGTTATTTCCTGCTCTCTGAATGTGTGTTTTATGTTTTACGTACATGTATGAGCATGTGTGTGTGTAAGGGTTTGTGTGTGGTGTGGCACAGACATATGTTCTATAAAAGATGATCTGCAAGCTTATTTTCTGTGTGTGCCTGTCTGTCTGTGTGTGCCTGTCTGTCTGTGTGTGCCTGTCTGTCTGTGTGTGCCTGTCTGTCTGT
>JAQQZT010000018.1:5811399-5838121 GCA_030068275.1 Clarias platycephalus
AAGGGGGCTGAATAATTACGCACACCCCACTTTTCAGTTATTTATTTGTAAAAAATGTTTGGAATCATGTATGATTTACGTTCCACTTCTCACGTGTACACCACTTTGTATTGGTCTTTCACGTGGAATTCCAATAAAATTGACTCATGTTTGTGTAATGTGACAAAATGTGGAAAAGTTCAAGGGGGCCGAATACTTTTGCAAGCCACTGTATCTACCACCCGTCTCCTGATCGATACAATATCATATACGAGCTTTGTAAGCTCTTTCCAGCCCGTTGGATGAAGTCCGGAAGAATTCTACAGAAACAGGCATCCATCATCGATAACTCTTATCCTGTGTCTTGTCACAGAGGTCTGAAGCCTATCCTGGGAAGCTTGGGGCATTAGGTGTGGTACACACTCGATTGGGTGCCATCATACATTATCACAAGGCACAAACAAACACACACTCACATATTTTGGAAACCCCAATCAACCTAGACTGTATGTATTTTGACTTTGTGGAATGAACCAAAGGAAGCCCACCAAGCACGGGGGAGAACATGCAAACTCCACAAACACAGGACTGGAAGTGAGATTCAAACCCCCAACCCTGAAGGTGCAAGGACTCATCATTAAGCCTTATATGATGACAGGTGTATGGTAATTACTGCAGATCATAAAATATGAGGTGTAATTTGCAGTTAGGACTTAATTGCCAAACTTTCGTTGCCATAGCAACAGGGTTGATTTGGGTTGACAGGGTTACCTGAGCATCCCCTTAGACAAAGCGACAATATTAATCCAAGCACTTGTTTCATGTTGTTGCACCGTAGTGACGGTTCTATCACTTTATCGTTGCAGTCGATAGGCATCCAGGTTACTTCAGCTCCAGCTTGAATCCTCTGTCTGATTATTCCGTGGACAGGAATGTCAGATTCCATGTCATGGATGATTTTGCATCAACAAAGATCCAGTGATAGAGTGAAGCCTTGACAAGAGGGTGATGTGTCACATTTAAAGGGGCAGCGTTGTAATAGTCATGCCAACACTACACCCACTACCATTACAGTGCCACTACTTCTAACACTGGTTTGTGGTCCACCCTGGTCCTACTGTGAGCCCTGTCCATTCATGTCCACAACAGGAACTGTCCACCTGCGAGTTGGATGGTGGACCTGACAATTATCCATGTATATAATGAATCGATGATCGTTATGCCATTTTCTGCATCTTATATAGAACTGAAGGGAAAAAAATTACATTTTAAAACATAAATTGTAATGAAACTGTGCCAGCTCTCTACTCACACTCTAACACATTTTATCTTTACATGTTGCTGAGTAAATGTGAGACTCTGTACAAGAACAAAGGAAGTCATTGTGCGAGTCCGTGCTGTGTGAGATGGCTCCGGTCCGCACCGAGTGTGTATACGTGTGTGTGTTTGTGTGGGCTGTAACAAGTTTTTGTCATCTCTGTGCAGGCATGAGCGACTCGGACGTCAACCAGAACAAAAACCGTTCAAACAAAAGCGAGACGATGTCAGGCTCCGCCGAAACCAGCGCCCCTCCCCGCGCCGGACAGTCCAATCAGGGTTCTGGATTTTGGCCACGCCCACACTTGGTCCGCCTTTTTTCCCGTGACGCGCCGGGCCGAGAGGACAACACCTTCAAAGAGCGGCCGTCAGAGTCGGAGGAACTTCACACCATCCAGGAGGCCGGAGGAGCTGGGTCCGAAAACGCAGAGTGAAAGCAAAAGTAATTAACAAAACTCGAGACTCGTTCAGTCGCTTTTTTTTGCTCTCCGCAACACAACATGGCATCTTCAGGCTCAGCGGGACAGTCCGGCTTCAGACTCGGGCGTGCAAAGAAAACTCCCGGAGTGATGGATCAGATTGGAAAAATCTTTGGAGGAGATAAGAAGCGGAAGAGCAAGGTGAGGAGACGAAAACGAAAAACTTAATTTAAACAATTGAATTTTTGTTTGTTTGATTGTTTTTGTTTGTTTTCCCTGCATTGATGGAATTCTGATCCTGCGGGTCCTTATTGAACTGATCGTTTTCAATGTTTTATCTCTGCTCTTGAAAAAAAAAAAAAAAATTATTTTGTAAGATTACTGTTGTCCATATGTACACTGGGTGTGGTTTAGGGATCTAAAGCTAAAGCAGCTTTAGCTATATATCTGTTGGTGTCTTTTTGTTATTGTTTTTTTTCTTTTTTTAGTGCTTAGGATAAAATTAGATTTTTATTTTCTTTCGTTTAGAATCCCGTTCAGTACTCAGTCAGAACTCTTTCGGCTCCTCAGTGACGATACGCTGAACACCGCGCCGATGTAGAACGTTTCCCATTCTCGAATTTTTTATCTATTTGTTCTCACATTTCCCTTTTTGCTTTGGGAAGATTTGATATAAGTTTTGAGTCATACATGGTGTACCTGTTGGGTGTGGTTTCGTAGATCTAAAGATAAAATTACTGAAAATAAGAGGATAAATAATAATTAAAAAAGAACAGTGTGCCATAGTTTCGAGAGAAAAAAATTTGAGATATTAATATTATAATTCTGTTTTTTTATTTTATTTTTTTATTATTGTTATGGTGTGATGGATGTTAAATGTACATGGGCTGTTTTTTTAAATTTTCATCTTTTTTTTTATTTTTTTTTTTATCTTTTTGATTCCCATTTTTAGGAACTCTTAAGTGAACTTTTGAGTATCATTTACATCTTATGGCCTGCCATAATGTTTCCTGCCTTTTGGATTTTTCTTTTTATACTGCTGCCGTGATCATTATAAATACTGAACCCTTTGTTGTGTCTGCGAGTAGGCTGCACAGAGAGTGCGCCTGGTGACGGTGCATAAGAGAGTTGCTTGTGTCCCTCATGCCTAAAACAACTGTTGCTATGTTTAAGAAGCATGTTTACAAGTTTGAGCCGTTATCTGTCCGTCGCATAAGGAAGATTTTCTTTCATTTACTGATAAATAGGCTAGAGGTTTTTGTACAGATTGCCAAAAGTTGTTTCTATAGTAACACTTAGCCGACTGTAGCTCAAGCCACTCAGTGTATGTGAAATGCTTCTTCAAAAGAGCCGGTAGTAAATACACAGCCTGAGAATTTGTGAGGTACGATTTTCAAACAAATCTTCTTTGATCTCAGAACCAATAACGTGACCCGATTTAGTGCCCCTGTGCAGTAAGACAAGCAAGAGCTAGCTGCAAGTCATATACAAAGTCAACATGAAGATGGTGTAGATTTACAGTACACAGAAATCCCAGAAGAGCAAACCATGTTAAAAGCTAAAACCAGCTTTTATACGAGAGGCGTTCAAGTCAAAATCTGGACTTGTGGTACAATTTCTTGTGAATAGAGAAGTAAAACTGATTGACATGTACAGAAGATTTTAAGTACATTACAGTGATGAGAATCTTAGCCGCAGTAAAACATATGGAAACATTTGAAAGAAGGTCGTGAATGACGATCCCGGGCCAAGTCGGCTCGGAGCTCACTGTAGTCGTTCCCGTGAACATTCAGCGAGTAGAATGCCTGATTCCTGAAAATCGATGGCTAACTTGTCACCAACTTGCGGAAGAGACACACAATCGTTCACCAACACCACATGCACGTTACAGGAACTCAACTTGGAGTTATGTCCACATCGTATAGTCCAAGACATTTTAACATGTTTGGGATGTTAATGGAGTTCCTGGCAGGCCAGCGTTTCAGACACGAATGTTCAAACACTGGGATAAGTGCATTAGTGTAGCAGGGATTTATACAGAGAAATAAGTCCTGGTTTGAATTGAACTCCACTTGTAGAATGCCTACTGTCAACACCATCTTCACTTAAGTAAACCTAAGTAGATAAATACATTCTTCATAAATACATTCATATAAATGCTCATTGAGTTACATTTCCAAACCGTTTTGTGCCAGATGATGTCTTTTGCAAAATCCAAGAAGCTGTAGTTACAAAAAAAGTGAATTGCTGGTAAAACAAATTTGCGTTGTTTCCACGTTGACGTTTATGCTGTCCAGTGATGCTAAGTCAGGATGTAGCGTTAAGATCAGGTTCCTAGCATGACGAACGTCCGAGCCTCTGTGATTTATTTCAATTGACGAGGGACGATTGTTTCAAGTGTGTCGTCTTTTAAATATGCAACTTCTTGTATGTATTGTCCATCTGAGCCACTACCACATACCGCTGTTTTATTTCATCAGTTATCACAAAGATATTTATTAAATTTGAGACAGATCTACTAAGATTGATCTCGGGAATCTTAACTATACTTTTTTTTTAAAAAAAAGCAGATATAAGTTGGAAATTATATTCAGCTAAAATTCTGTAAACACCAATACTTTTAATTAGGTTTTTTATATGTTTTTTTTTTTTTTTTTTTTTAAAGGTACATAACTAGAACTGATGCAATACAAATGGATTTATTGGTAGGAACAAATTCCACAGGCGCTGTATTAATGTGTATATAACTTATAAAGTATAAAATAAACTCCAGCTCTAGGTTACATGTTTACATCTTTATCGCAAGTCTATGTTTTAGAGATGCAATTTTTTTTGACATACAAATTATTATATGGGTAGAGAAAAAATATAGAACAGTAATACAGGGCCAAACAGTGATGTGAATCACCAGGGACCACCTGATTCAATATTGTCATGATACCTTGGTGCCGATTCAATTTGTATCGCGATTCTTTAAGGATCCCGGTGGTGGTGTTTTTTTTTTTTTTTTAAACAAATATCCCTATGCTTTGTTTTTTTTTATGCTTTTTTTAAAATTAAAAACATGCTAGGTAAATATGGTACAAATAATTTGTTTAGGGCACCCCCCCCCCCCCCCCTGTAGGATTATAAAGGAACTGCAAAATTTTGCCACCTCAAATGCAAACATAATTCTAAAAAAATATATAAAAATAATTAGAATAAAAAATTTGTTAAAAACGCCAGTGTGGTGATAATGAATTGCCATGATATAAAGAATCGTAATATTTAACTGAAACGTTTTTTTTCCGCATCTCAAGTGCCAAATATCAGTAATGAAATACAAAAGTGCACAGAATAAAATTTTACTTTTACTTTTTGCAAGCAAAGATTTATACTTCTACAATTACTCAAAAAATACATCTATATTTTGGGATAATTATAACTTAAAAATATTTGTATATTAGGTTTTCAGTATATTGCAGTTCAAACACACATATTATTATTGTTTTGGATACCTTCCACTTTGGTGTAGGCTGCCTAGGTAGGCAAGATTTTTACACTCCCTAGAGCAAGGACAGCAAAAGAACTGATGTCTATTAAGGGTTCTTGTTTAAAGTTATTGTACTTTATTTAAGCATGAAATTGATTCAAATAAGCCAAGTTTGACTGGACAAGAACCACTAAAATGCTGGTCTAAGTAAAAAAGGTGGCTAAGTTACTATTAGTAGTTCTAATTGGTATTAAATGTAACAATAAAAATTTATACATAAAGATTTGTCCAGTTCTTAACAATGAAATGTGACCAACCTTGAATTTAGAGCATTGAGAAAAGAAAAAAAAATCAATCATTTTTATGGAAAGTTTTTTTCCCAGTGCGCATGAATTTAGTAATTTCGTAAATTTTGTTTGTTTTTTGTTAGGGAGAGGGTTTGGGAGTGTGGCGGTAAATATTTCTAGTGAGATGGTTTTTATTCATGGAATTTATCATTGGCAAGATATTTATTCAGTATTACTTTTGCTTTCCGCTAATTCTAATTCATATTCATACATTTGTTTCTGTTGCCAAGGTGAATTGTATTTATGTTGCACATTTCCATGACCTTCATTCAGATAAAGTTTCTTTGGTTGGGTTTTTGTTCTTAAACAGCTGTTTTCATAAAACTGACAGAGTGTTATCGGTGTGTGTGTGTGTGTGTGTATGCTGCAAAAAGTGATAACAATCTTAGTGAAAATATCTTGAATCTAGTCAAATTAATGTACAATTTATTGATATAGGGTTACAACAAAACAAATGGAAGATTATTAAGCCTATTTTGAGCCTTTTTTTCCTCATTTCAAATTTTTTTGTTTGTTTTATTTTATTAAAAGATCATTTTGGTAGTATAATGCTTGAAATGCTCATTTTCCGCTATCCAGCAGTTACCCAGGTGCGCGTAAAAGAACATGCGTCTAAAACACGATTTTTAGATAATAATTTTTTATAATTAATCACTTGAAATGCGCAGGAAATTATCTGATCATCATATCACTACTTAATAGATTTATCTAGATTTACCTTGCTAGATTTATCTAGATCGAAGATATTTTCACTCATTGAGATTGCAGTTTATGTGCGTGTTGTAGCAAACTGGAGTCATATCTTTATTCTTTTAATGGAATAATATAAAATGTACACAATATTTGCTTGATCTCAAATGTAGTCAGTCAGTCAAGATGTTTTTGGTGTTTCAAGCATGCATTTTTTTAGTTATCAATGTAGCTAAGATGCTAGTCGAGGTAACACTAGCCCCTGGAGCTTGGTTAGCAAAAAAAAGCACCAAACATGTTTAGCTTATTGTCTGTATCTGAGGTGAGTGACACGTTGTACCCTTTGTTGTTGTTGTTGCCAAACTGTCGCAGTAATGCTGAGAAAATCAGGATGTTTAACCGAAACCAAAACCTGTTGGCACTCAGGAAACGCCGTGTTTGAATAAAATGCGAAGTTACAAATGCATTTTGATTAAACACGACACTTAGCATACTTTACTAAGGTGTTGTTTTAAGATGTCTCCTTTTTGTGCTGTAAAACACAAGCAATTATTTGCAGTACAAAAGCCTTAATTACTTATAGTATGGTTCATATATTATGCTATATTTTGTACAAATGTCATGTAAAAGTATTTTAATGTCCAAAATCTTTGCCTTTGTAACTCATTTCAACTCCTAAAACCAGCTTTTAACAATTATTTTTCATTTGTCTTTTGTTTCTATTTACTTAATTTTTGTTTTCTAATGCCTTTCACATTGGCTTTGTCCCCAAACCACATCATTCCCTACGCATCAAAATAATATTTTCTAATTGTGCCTGATGCCACACCGCATTGAAAAATCCCATGATGCAGTGCAGCAGGTTACTATCTAATATGAAACTACAAAGGTCCCCATGTCAAGCATATCTTCGCCAGTGGGCTATTTTACAACGATGTGAAATGCATCAATGCACAATTATATCCAAACATAAATACCCATAATGCACTATAAATAACAGCTAATAGTGCATTATTATGAGCAGTCGTTAAGATAACGCATGATGCAACTTGGCCATATGTAGTAGATAAGGAATGTGGTTTGGGACACATCCAAAGTGGACTAACAAGGATGTGATGTTTAAGATTATAATGCTTTATTAATGATAATACACCTCAGTGGTTAGAGTGAGAGAGATTCCTTTCTTTTTTTTTTGTAAATTTTTAAAGTATTAATCTCATTCTTATAATCATTTATGTCTCTAATCTCCATTCTGTTCAAAGCTTTATGGTTATTTTTGCTTGATTAAACTGATATAACAAAACTATGTGTAGTTTGTCTGGTTGTTTGTGGATGTGAGAGTGTTTTCAGTTATTTCTAACACTAGGCAATCAACAAAAATACAGGAAAAACGGTACAACGATGTACAGGTAACCTAATGTATATAACACAGGTAGTGCTGCACTACTAATTTAGAATGCAGAATAACTGTATAGACCAATATCATGTTTTTAGTTGTTCTTTTACTGAGAGATAAACTAAGAGCAAGCCTTGCTATACTGTACGTGATGTAAACATAGCTAGTTATCCCAAGCAAATATTTTTCTAAGATGTCTTGTTTCGTTTAGGGATAATCTACGTATAGCTATAGACTCCTAGTAATACTGGCGTATACTGAATATGGCCATTCCGCCTTGTTGGCCAATGTTGGGTAATTGCAGTTTGACTTGGACAACAGTAGTCTACTTATACTCAGTTTGTGTAAAGATCCAATATGTAGTGTTATAGTGCACACATGTTGTAAAATGTCACCTGCGCCAGAGTATTTCACTGTCTTAGGAAAAGATCAGCGATATACAGTTTGTAAGACACATTCCAGTGACGTTTCAAGCGGATATACTACAAACAAGAATTTTACAATTTGCTTTTACATTTTAATTACATTTAGTTTATGCTTTACAAAAAACAAAAACAAAAAAGGTTTTTGTTGGGCTATGTAAGTGCTGAGAAATTCTTCTCATTCAGTAGGTAGCTGTATTAAAGGTTAAAAGGCCTTTTAAAACAGTTAATTTCACAAAAAGAATTTGGAAAGTTGTATTAAAGATTGTCTGGTAAAAATTTTAATGATTTCATTCTTTCAAAGATAGTATGATGAATGGCTTAATAAATTAATATTATAATATTATTATAATTGTGTTAGTTATATATTATATTCTTATATCTTTAGAAATATATGTTTATATATGTTTACAGATGAGTGTGATGCTGGTGATCAAGGTAAACGTGTTTCAAAACAAATCCATTAAATAATTTTTTTTTTTTAACGCTTCAAGGCTAAATGACGCTCCTATCTAGCAGATTTGACATAAACTTGGACAAATTGGAAATAGGTGTCTCTATCCTTATCGTTTTTTCAGTCATGATAAATTTTGAAAGCGTAAAAGCACCTCCGTAACCAGTGAAAAGCGATCCCGTTATGTGCCCATGACCAAACACAGACTCAAAAAAAAAAAAAAACTTATCTGCTAGAAGTAATGCAGTCTGACAGGAGATTCTGACAAGTCCTCATTTGACTGCTCAGCCTTGTGTAAATGCAGTTTGTGCAGCGCTAATGAGCCGTGAATATCATCTGCTAGTCATGCTAATCAATTCCCTCTAGGGTTCATCCGCAATGGTTCAATCTACAGTCTGCTGGTGAAATTGATCATTTAATTTCTATTTAAAATGATTCAAATGCAATCATTAACATGTACTGTATTGCTAACAGCTCAAGTATTTTATGCATCACATTATATGTACTGTAATTTGTTTGAATAGTTCCAGAGTTTGATCCTGAGTTCAGGTTCCTGTCTGTCTAGTTAGTGTTCTGTTCTCTTTGTGTCTGTTGTTGTTTCTTCACACCTCCTAAAAGCATGATGGTAAGTGGATTGGCAGGTTGGTACTCAACATAGTCTCCATCACAAGTGCTGCATTTGCGCCATTATTGAACCCAAATTTCGAATCCGCTTTGACAATCCCCATTTGTCGCAGCTGATGCTCTCCCACTGCTCGGTGTGTTTTCAATGCTGATTTTCCATTCTCTAAACTTGTTCTTCCCTCTGTGCACATTGATCTTGTCAATGGTGTCATCTTTGGAAACATTCTGTAATGCAGTTGAAGACCATCAACTCCGACAAAGGGTCTTTTCAAAAAGGATTTGGGTTAAACGATGGTGCAAATGTATGGCTTGTGAGGAGGTAGAGGAATAGTTATTCTACCAACATCTACAATTTGAAGACCCCATGTCAGTTAATATAAACTTTATGCCCATTTTGCGTTTTGTTCTCATATGTGTCTGCCATTAGGCTAGCTCCAGATCTACAGGGAATTAATGCTGTGAATGAAGAAATGAAAATTATTTTCATTTCCTGTCGCTGACCCCGAACAGGAATTGAATTTAATAACATCATATTTCTTAATTTGATTTCCTCATATGTGCTCTGGTGGTTTCGCTGGTGGAATCCTAACACCTCATAAAGCTGGTGTGGTGTCTTCAGGACTGCTGTGTCTTAAAACCCTAATATATTCATGAAACTATTTTGGACGTCGGCCTGCTTAGTGTGATGTGCACTACAGTAAGTTAGTGTCCGAATGATTTACAGAGCATCCCTAGAAACACAGTAATGGAGGTGTAGATTCCCTGTTTTGATGCTGATCTATAGATAGATACTTTATTGATCTCCAAGGAAAATTCCCAGCATCCAAGGATAGGATAGTAACATCGACAATAAACATGTAGTTCATTTAGTGAAGTTTCATGTTCTGATTTTGTTGATGTACAGTACAGTCATGTGAAAAAGTTAGTACCCCCTCACCTAATTCTATGTTTTTGTTTAGAAACTGTCTCTCTATCAAGCAAATACAACCACAGACCAAAAATTAAGCCACAAAGAATTTAAAAAATTACACAAAAAGAAAACAGGTGTAATAACTTTTACACATGACTGTACTGTATATGATATGTAAGTTCAGTTGAGAGAATGCTGGTGGTTAGTTAGTTTTTAATCATCTCTCAGTACTGTTGGAGCAAATCACAACTCAAATCACTTTTAACTCGTTTTGACACACTGACCAATCCGGAAATGGCTTTATGTTTAGCAAGCATGTTTGCTCATGGTGTTGCATGAAGATGAAAGAAAATAAGATAAAGCTTGTGAGATAAAATGAAGCTTGAGAAGTGTGTTCAGTAGAACCAGTCACCATTCTAAAAACAGGAAATAAAAAGGGAAAAAAATATTTCAAAGGAATTTCTTTCATAAGCTACAGTGCATACCGTACTTCTGTAATAAATTATACAGTATGTTATACACTGTGGCATTGATTGTATGTACATGACGTATGTAGTATGTTCAAGAGCTTGATCAGTACTTAGTGAGTACTATGAGAGGAATATCTGGCTATTCTGGTTTGCATCTATCTCCTAGGTAGGCTAGCTTAGTGTGTGTGCAGCGTTTGGTGATGTATTGGTGTCAAGAGTGTATTCCTAGTCAGTGCTGGTCAGTGCTTCTCTTTAAATTCTATTGGTCTCTTGGCAAATATGACCTCAGACAAAGAGCATCATAGAACTTTTTTCACCATGCTATTATTTACTGTATTTAGCAAAAATGTAGCCAAGAAGAAAAAAACATGCAGGTAATACTAAGTACCCCTTACTGCTTCCACAGGATTTAATAGGGTAAGTTGCAGCCAGTAGCTGCTATTCATCAACCCTTAATTAACTGATCATCAGCAGACGGCAGACGTTTTGGCTGTTTGTTGGTTTGAGTGTTTAACACTATGCCAAGAGGGAAAGATATAAGCAATAGTCTTAGAGAAGCAATTGTTGGTGCACATCTTTCTGGAAATGGTTATGAAACCACTTACAATCAATTTGGAGTTCAGCGCTCTACAGTGAGAAAGCTTTTAAGACAGGCGGCAATTTTCCAAGGGTTGGACGTCCCAGCACATTCACCCTAAAGTCTTGACAGTGCAATGCTCATAGAAATACAAAAAGACCCAAGAACAGGCCTCACTGTGCATGTTAAATGCTAGTCAATGACAGCACAATTAGAAGAAGACTGAAATAGTACAGTTTGCTTGGAAGATTTGCCTGTCGAAAAAGAACACAGAAACACAACTGAGGCTGGCAAAACTAGGACAGATGAGACCAAAGTGGAGTTGTTTGGCCTTAATGTCAAACCTCAATAAACTGATGCAATGTTGTAGATAAGAATGGAACAAAATGATGTGAGAGACTGATAAAGTCAAGTGTTGCCAGCACAATTTTTTGTTTCATTTTAGTGTTGTTCAATCTGAGGATGTATTTGCCCAATACTAAGACCTGCTATAATCATATTTTTTTTATTATTATGTTTTTACACAAAAGCACATAGAATTATAAGTTGACTGTATATGCGAAACAATGTTCATTTTCGGCAAGATTGTTCCTTTTGATGGAAGACTTGATGTCTGTTGGGTGCTGGTTTCCTCATCTGTGTCTGCAGATACTCAGGCCCTAGATCAGCAGGGGTCATTGATCTCTTTGACTCCAGATCAAATTCTCATAGTAGTGCAGTCCTGTCTCGGGGTCCAAAAGTCTTGACTGTGCTACCAAGACCAGTTTCAGTTATCAAATTTAGTTTTGTCAAATTATATTTCTTGGAAGAACTTCTTTATGTTTTTCTCTGACTGGCTAGGAACAAGAGGGACATAAAAAAAAATCAGCCCATAGGAGTTTAGAAACAAAGTTAACATCTATCTATAAGTTGCTATATGCCAACCTTCTGTAATCAAAGCAAACTATTTTAAATTCAATTATTAATAATAATAATAATAATAATAATAATAATAATACATTTTTTTTTTAATAAATTAAGGTATCATTGAGGTAACATTTCTCTTTGTTTTCATATTTGAAGCTGTAGACTGTGAGCAAAGAGGATTTGGGAGTGTAATCCTTGCTGAGTTCGAACACAACAACTAAGTCTGAGATGGTTTCATTGTTTCGAACTCCATCAGCACTACGGAAATACACCGCTGATTGGCCTGTAATGTGTTATTGTGCGAGAGGTGGATGAGTGCGAGTTCTGTGTAGAGGCAATTAGAGTGATTCAGCGTGAGACCTCCAATGCTTCAATGCTAATGAGAGCCTCCACAGCACAATAACAATGCGAGAGAAAACGACATGGCCGTCTGAAGGATCAAGGCAGTATCACACAGCCTCTATAATTATTACATTATGTACACTACCCGTTTACACACACACACACACACACACACACACACACACACAACTGTGTCTGGACACTTTCTATTACATCCATATATCTTTAAATGGTCTAGACGTTTTTTATTTTATGGTCATTACACACACTTCCGGTAACTTTTTCAGGCTCTTTATCTTTACCACACACACTTCTTGACTTGTACAGTTCTTTATGGTCATCACACACACACTTGCTGACACTTTCAGACTCTTTATGGTCAACACACACTTTTTGACTCGTTGCAAGGATTTTTTTATATCAGCGCACACACTTCTCGACTCTTTCGGCCTCTTTATGGTCACCTCACACACACACACTTTCTGAATCTTTAGGGCTCTTCACGGTCACCACACACTCCCTGACTTGTAGGGCTCTTCAACGGCAGCAGATGCACTTCTGGAAACTTTATGGTCACCACACACACTTCTTAACTCTTTAGGGTTCTAAATGGTTGGCGCACCACTTCCTGGCTCTTTAGGGGTCTTTATGGTCACCACACACACTTACTGACTCTTTAGGACTCTGTATAGTCACCACACACACACATCCTGACTCTTTGGGTCTCTATATGGTCACCACACACTTCCTGTATCATTTCAAGGCTCTTTAACGTCACCACATAAACTTCTAGACTCTTTTGGGCTCTATGTGGTCATCACACCCACTTCCATGTCTCTTTTCAGGGCTCTATATGGTCGCCACATACACTTCGTGGCTAATTTTAGGGCTCTTTCCATTAATCACACACATTTCTTGTCTTGGATTAGGACTCTATTTGGCAGATACATTCACTGCCTGTCTAACTTTAGGACTCTAGGTACATTTCCTGATCTGTTTAAAGGTTCTTTCTGGTCACCCTCCCCACTTTGTGTCTCTTTTCATGGCTTTGGTCACCATACATTTCCTGTCTCGTTTCAGGGCTCTTTCCGTGGTGCTCTCTCTGTTTCTCCTCAGAGGTCAAGTCACTCGTCTCCTCGCCGCCGCACTGGTGGTGACAACGCTGTCGTTCACTTCTTCAGATCTATCGTAAGTGTCTCTTAAGTGGCTGTTTCTCTGACTTTTTTATATAGAATTTCTAAATGTTTCTAAAAACTTGAATAAAGGTCACATGCGGTAGATACACGCTTGTCTATATAAAGTCCCAAAATTGACATCAAAAAATTCACAACCATTTAAAGACACTGAGTCATAGATATAGGGCAGGGAAACTAAAAATGCTCTGCAGAGGTCCCATATAAGTCAAGGGCTTCCTAAATTAAAAGTATGCCACCACTGACACTGAATAAAATATTTTGATCAGGAAGGTGACCCTGAAACTGAAGGTCGTTCAGACAGAAATCCAAAGACGAGGACAAACATCTCTGGAGCCCTCTACCAATCAGGCACTTAATGGCAGAGCGGCCAGACAGAAGCCAATTTCTCAGGAAAAGAGAAATGACTGTTCTCAGGCCTTCAGAAACATACGCCTGCGGTGTGATGAAACCAATTATCACCTGGCCAATCACATCTCAGTGGTGTAGTACACCAGTGGGGGACATCGTGCTGCAAGGGGGTTTATCAGCAGGTGGTTCTCCAAGGTTTGTCACGATCATAGGAAAACAAACAGCTCAAAGCACACGCACGCACGCAGTGCTTTAGCGTTCGAGACCTTGAGGTTCCAGCATCAGCAGCGCTGGAGATTTGAACTCACCTCCTTCTGATCTGTAATGGTGGTCACCACAGGATGGAGACTATAGGGCAATATAAAAATCCTAATAATAAACGCTTCTGAATTCCTCCTTAATCTACTGTATGTGTTCTTTTTTTTCACTCCTTTTGTGTGTTCTCTTTTTTCAAACTCTTTGTCTGTCTCATATATATGTCTGTCTGAATATCTATTTTTAAATATATTTTAATTCTCAGGTGTCTCCTGCCCCTAAAAAATCCAGGGTAAGTGCAGTTTTTACCTTTATAAATCACTGTATACCTACAACGATAATATCACGTTCTGTTGTAATTGTTATAATTGTGGTTATAATATAACCATAATTAGATTTTAGCTTTTTAAAATCCTTGTTTAAATTTTCTGTGAAGAATTTGAAAGGCCCAAATGGTTTCCTTTCAGTATGTGTGTTTGTGTGTGCATGTATGTCTTTTCTTCATGTGCTTGTCCTCTTCTCAACAGTCGCATCCTCCAAAGCACTGTTTTTATTCCATCAGTTGTCTAATAAATTTTTTTATCGTTATATGACCTAATCAGTGCATTAACCTCCAATGAGCAAGCCAAAGTGACAGCGGCATCGAAAGGAGATGGTAGACCTCAGGATGGCAGATAATGGAGCTTCCCAGGGTTCAGCTGGAGGCAGACGAAACATAGGGATTAGGGTTTCTGAAATGCCAGCTTGTGGCTCTAGTGATGACAGTAGAAACTTTTAAGACCTCAGGATTGCAGGAATAGGACCTTGCTCACCTTGGGCTGGGTGAAACTAGTGCTTGTGGGTCTTGATGATGGCAAAGTAGGACATTGCAAGACTAAGACAGGCAGCAGTACTGTATAAGCTCCATCATGATGATGGAGGGCGATTCGTGGTTCTTAGAATTGCCACAGTAGAAGCTTCTAGATGAAGCATCTCAGAGAGGTAGGAACAAGAGATTACTGTCAGAATAGCAGCAGGAGAAGCTAGAGGACCTCAGAATTGTAGAAGCTGAGGCTTGTATGTCAGCAATATGAGCATGCAGACCAAAGAATACTGGAAATAGTGAATGAAGCTGCATGGTTTTCAAGTATGAACTTGTTGGTTTCAGGATGGTAGTATTAGGAGTGTGTTGGTTTAGGAGGGCAGAAGTTTGAGGTTCTTGGGTCCAAGTTGGCATAAGTTTGAGCTTGTGGAGTTCAGGTTGGCAAAAGTATGAGCTTGTTGGGTTTAGGATGGCAGAATGTGTCCTCGTTGGGTTCAGCATGGCAGTAGTTGGGGACTGTCCTCAAAAGAGAGATTAGTGTTCGATAACTGATTAAATAAAAACAGATGTTCGGGCCTCAGGAGTGCACTCCTTCCTACTCGTCTGTAGCTGTTCTATTTTATCTCTTTGTCTTTCTCTCTTCATCTGTCTCTCTGTACAGTGGCATTCTTTCACATCTAAACTTGGCATGGTAGGTGTCGTTTAGAAATACTCGCACATCCTGTTTCCAGAATAGCATCAAAGTCCCTATTCCCTGCAAAAGCCACAAGCCATTATGGGTATATCATGTGGATGCTAATATCAGTGCATTGTGAGATTTCTTAAGCACATGAGTGAATACTCACTATGCCCTGATGACCGTGAATAGGGTGTGATTTCTGACTAAAGAGTAAAAAATTACATTAGCTTAACTAACATAGCTGATCAGGGATCAGCTGAGAGAATTTAAATCCTGTTAAATTAAATAATTTTATTAAATCATTTTACAGGATTTTTGGTAAAGCTGATCCCAAATCAGTCCTGCCGCTCTTCATTCATGCTGAGCTTGTACTCCATTATTGGTTCAGAAGCACATTGCATTCACAAAAGGAAAAATAAAGCAAACAAACAAAGATTATATTTCATAATTATGAGATTATATTTCATAATTATGCCTTACTAACTCAATTATGACCTACTGACTCATAAGCATGACTTACTGTCTTCTAATTATGACTTCCTAAATCATAATTAGGGCTTACTTTTAAAAGTAATTCATAATTATGAGTTGGTACAATAAGTCATAATTACTAGCTAGTAAGTCATTATTATGAGATAGTAAGTCATTATTATGAGATAGTAAGTCATTATTATGAGTTGTTAGGTCATATTTATGAGATATGTCCTCAGATTTCTTTCTTTTGTGAATGCGATTTGCTTCCGCATTTTAGTGCATTTGTTTTCCTCTTGACTTCCTCTTGACATCTTCTTCAACTTCTTTATTGCCTTTACAGTACATTGAAAAAAGATAATAGAGCATGCCTTACAAACTCAGATATACGGTAGTTCTATCCCCACTGTAGTCCAGACTCTCTGAGGTTAGTGTTAAGTTAATCAATCATATTACTGATACTGACTATCAATCATGTGATATGTTAGTCAATATACAGATATGTCAGGTAAGGTCAGGGTAAGGGTTTAATCCGTTTAGCATTGTAAACCAGAAACTTGAAGATCCACGGTAATTGGATAGAAACTTCATCTAAGCTTTCGATTAGCTGATTTAAAAAAATATGATGGGCTGCCTGTAACTGTCCATGGAAATGCTTTGCCTCAGTCGTTCAATGAAATTCATCTTATTCTAAGTTGGAGGAAGGAATTATGTTGTAGTCTAAATAGAACCCATAGGAGACCCATAGCAGTATTTTTAATAATGTTTTTAATTTCTTTAATTGTTTAAATTGTTTGTTTGGATTAAATTGTTTAATTTTAAAATAATGTTTAATATTTAATATAAAACAGCAATAATGTGATAAGTAGTGCTTGGGCGCCAGTGATCACAGATTGCATTTCTGATTTCTTTTTCTTTAATCGCAACCCACTGATTAAATCAGAACTCTCTCACGTAGTCCTTACACCCTTTGTGCTTCAATTTATTTTCATAAATCATAAATCTGTGTAGCAGCAGTTGGAAGCGTGGATTGGTTGCACAGGGGCACTTCTGTAATAGCGTTTGCATTTTGTTTCCCCATTGTGTGTTGGCAGTCTCTGCAAGGAGCACACTTGCTGTTGGATTTTTACACTTGAAATATGTATGTGGTAAATAATGTATGCATATTAGATGCATTTTGGTTTTGTTTCATGCGTTTTTGCCGCTGTGTGAAAATGAAATTTCGTTTCTGTCGAGTCTGTGATCTTTAAATGTGATGAGATTGAGCTGAAACCGATACTAAAGTCAATCCAACTGACTGAATCATCTATTTTTTACTATTAAAGATTAAAAATATGTATATACACTATGTATATGTGTTTTCACAAAATATTGATTGATATCAGTAAAATCGGCATGTTACTTGTAATACTTAATTATGCCATAAATTGACTATGCCATGATTAACAGTGATAATTATGCGATTTATTGGCACAATGCTTAGACCGGGCATTTCATTCACACTGTAACACATTCAGCTTTTAACTCATGGTGTAACTGTCATGGTCTCTTAATGATTAACATTTATTAGACTAACTTTGATCAAAACACACTGTAATTGAGATATTGATAGTGAATTTAGGAATGATAATCAGTTTCGTGTTCTATAGCTGATGGCTTTCCTTATGTGACCTCAGATGAACAGTTGATCCGTTATGATGTTTACAATACCTACAAGTATTGCTATTTACCCTTGTTGCCATATTGCCAAGCCTAACTACAGATCTACAGATTTCCCATCTGTACCCAAGATCTACTGTATACAGTACAACCCGATCAGGGATGTGAGAAAGCAATAAGGACTTTAAGGTGTATTCGGTTGATGTGGCAATTGCAAATAAATCTGTAATACATTGTAGCTGTCAAAATCGCCATCAATCAGTGACACCTTATATACTGACTACAGAAAGAAAAAACATTGTGGAAGTTGTTCTGCTTTTTGCATTTGAAGATAAACTGTAGCTCTCGGCTGTTCCCTGCAAGGAAATATCCGGAATATCCAGTCCGCACAACAACTTGGCACAGGTTTTACGCCAGATGCCCATCCTGACGCAACCCTCCCATTTATCCGGGCTTGGGACCGGCACTGTGTCCAGTGGCTGGGGGGTTTGGGCACTGGCTGGGAATCGAACCCGGGTCTTCCGAATGGCAAGAGAAACACCTACCACTGAGCCACCAGTGCCCTATTTGAAGATCAACTGTAATGGGATGGATGCAGCTTCGGAAGCAATGTACTGTACATACCTGTTAAGTCAGTTGGTTTGTTTGAAAAAACAAAGAGGAGGGTAAAATGTACAGGAAGGCAGTTCCAGGAGCAGTGTGGCGAACACTGGTGTAGTAAACCTCTATTAATCAACCTCGATCGCTAACACTTCTTTCTAACTAAATGAATGAATTATTTATAATAATAATAATAATTTTTTTTTTTTCTTTCCCTTGTTCAGGGGGATCATAAGACCTCAGTGAAGGCGCAGAAAGGGCGTGCCGGAGATGGACAGGGCACGCTGACTCGCATCTTCAAAATGGTAAGCATGGTAGTCCTTTAATAAATGATCAATTATAAACCAGTAAACTGGTGACAGGATCATGGGGACCTACAAACAGGAAAACCAGTAAACAGACAGCAAACATACAAGACTTCATACTTGTGTGTTCGTCCCCTTTAATTGTGTTACTCGCACTTATTTGTCTTCTGAAATCTGTTGTCATGTGTGAAACTCCTCATGTCGCTCATCTCGCCCCTCATACTTCAGTATTTCAAAACTGCAAATGGTGCTTGAAGTGTGGATTAAAAGCAAAATTTTGCAGGATTTCCCAAAAGTCTTGCCTCATTTGAATAATGCACTTAATTTTTTTGTAATCATCCTCCTACACAAGCACCGTGGGTAGCGTCGCATGATTTACGCACAACAAAACACAAAAACCGTCCATGGAGAAATCATGACCATTAGGATTTGCATGAATGTGGTACATTTTAGCACTGATATAAAGTACTCATGCTAGAAAAATTATGTGCTGGCTGAGCTAAAAGTTTGACAAAATTTAATGTTCATGATTGAATTTGATGTATGAAACAAAATGAAGGAAGGCAGACACTGCGAGAAGAAACACACCTAGTTGTGCCCGTCAACCTGAAATTTCTCCTGACCTTAAAGACAACTATCTATAGTTTCCAAGCATCTTAGAATTTTCTAGTTGATCACTGAGTGTACAGACTAGCTTGTAAGGTGGTTACGACTCGTAGTGCACCAGCGGTTGGGAGTCAGTGTATGTAGGAAGCAAGGAATAGTTTCCATTAGCAGGGTCTCACACTTGTCCATATGAATGTGTGCATGTGCATAGGACCTGCATGTAATAGGTATATTAGTATTCACATGCAGTTCGCTCATTCCAATGTGCTCTGATGTATTTCATGCTTTAGTGCATGAAATAAAATCAGATAGGCAGCATAGAGACAGATATATACAGCAACATTTCAGCAATCTTAAAACCCATTCCAAGGGATGTTCAAGTCAAACCGGGAAACACTAATGCCCTTATCCCAGTGTTTCACTAGTGCTTGGATACCATCAAGATAGAATTTTTTTTTTCACAGAATGCCAGAGCCCTTATATGCTTCATGGCCGAAACGCTGGCCTCCCAGAAAGCCCTTTAATGGCCCAAACATGTGGAATTGGCTTGGAACGAGGTCAGGACTGTAAGGGGAATGTGGCAATAACTCCCAGCCATGTCCCTGTAATGTGCAAGTGGTGTTGGTGTTGAGAACGCCTGAGTAGGCTCCGAGCCACCTTAGCTGTGATCATTCTTCTTAGATGTACATCCTTCTTCAAAAATGCTATGACAATTCAAATGTTTTACTGAGGCTAAAAGTTTCATCACCATACTGTACTTGAAGTTTTCTGTAAATGTTTAAACTACGTATTTTTTTAACTAGTCCGGTTTTGTGCCAAAGACATTAACTGTCCTGTCACTGCTCTTCCTTTACTGAAAAAAAGTGCATAAATTGAGGATGGGGCAGCCTGAGTCTTGGCCCAGTGGATTTCTATTAGTGTTTGTTGCAGTTCCTGTTTTTAACCACTAGGAGCAATAATAACTCTATAGAAGCCAAAAGGGGTGGTGAGTATGTTGTCTTATGATTAGAAGGAATAACAACATTATTCACTCAAAACCAGGTTGATATATAAACATATAAACTGACACAAAGACAGTAATAGAAAAATAGAGAATTGTAATATGTAATAGAAAAATAGACAGATGTATACATGTGAATACACAGAAAGATAGGTAAAAGAAAATAAATAGCCAGGCGGACAGATGACTTCCTAGAACAGATCACCACCATACTGCTAGCAATATTTCATTACAAGGTAAAGGTGATCAGTCAGCAGTGTCACTTCAATCTAATGACACAAATAGAACCAAGCCATGAGGGCAAAACAGGGAAACCATTTTCCCTTTCACTCATCCTGTGTGTATCATATAGACAGATAAAGACATACATTATTCTAAAATGATTTGTCCCTCTAAAGGTCAAAAGCAGCCTTCTGTGTTGTAAATGTCAAAGTATTAAATCTTATCATATTTCCATTAACATGAACCCCTAGTGGAAAAGAAATCTAAAAAGAGAATGTATTGTCTTCATATGTAGTTTCTCCTAGAGAACGATGCGATCAATGGATATACTGTACAGTAAAAGCGAAGGGTTTGTTTCTCACGTCTACTTTGATTTTAAGTTGAGATTCCAGAAAAGGCAGACCCTGATTTTCAACTTGCCAAGCACTAACGTTTATTATTAAACATCCAATATACTAAATATTTAGAGAGTTATCATCAGTTATCATAAATGTCTAAGTACTGTATATTAAAATCAAAGTCCACCAGTATATGTTTCATGAGGAACAACTTGAGAAATATACGCTGGTATGCTTTTGAATGTGGGTTTTGGCAGGCAGCCGTATAGCCAATTGTGTTAGTATCCTAGTACCTAGACAATGTTTGTTGGACTTACGAACAAATTGGACTTACGAACGAGCTCTCATAATGAAATTCGTTCCAGTGTTAGGGAGTCACTGTATAATGCTATATATCATCCATTGTGGAATGCATTTTGTCCAATCAGATTATTTATTCGGAACTAACTGTTCTACAATAACATTTGTAATGCATATTTGAAAAAAAGCATGCTAAATTATGATATTTTTTTCCATCTATTAGTTAAGATTTCACAGGTGTCTAAACACTACAATGCCATAGCCCACTGTGGACATGAGCCCAAGAAAGTACAACTGGCTGTATTCACTTTGTGGGAGGGGCTTAATCTTTCTCCCCTATCAATCATAGAAACTTTTATCCAATCGTGGTCGTCTATGATCTTATAGTACATATGCAGAAGAAGACACTTTTTATTTCTCCAATGGACACTTTATAACATCTCTGTGGTCTCTCTTTCTGTCTCACACACAGGGAGGAACCAGAGCAGCATCTCCAGCCAAACGCTGAGCTCCAGTTCTTTTGAAATTCTCCATTAACCATGATGACCCTGAACGGAGAGAAAGAAATGAAGAAGGAAGCTTTTTTTTCTCCATTTACACTTTTTTCCTGTTGGTGTCTCTAGCACTAACCTGAACAACATCACGCTTGTCCTTCCTATCTGCTCATACTGTATATTTATTTATGTCGATTTCTCTGTCCACCCAGTTCGTTGTGGTCAGATCCTCCACAACCTTTTCCCCCCTCGTGTCTGTTTGTGTGTTTTGAGAACATGAAGCACTGAGAACCTTTTGAGGAATGCTTTCAGATTAGGACTAGAAATGAAAAGCTGGCACTTTATGTCACTGAGGCTAAACATGTGACTTGTTTAATATGTCTATTACTGTTATAAGATTGTGGAGTTACTGCTAACTGCAAAGGCTTGACAAAGACTCAACATGCTAGCTAGCTAGTTAGTTTAGCATATTCACAGTAGCTAGAACTTTCTAGCTAGTTGTCAAAAATCTTGCTAAGTCACATAATGACAAAAAAAAAAAAAAAATGCCTCAAAAGGTTGTAGTGTGTAATTTATATTATGTAACATGAGTCTTGTTGCTCTGTCTTTGTCTCAGGAATCGATGTGACTAGCATTAAACAGCTCATTTATCTGTGCAGGATAAACTCACATCACGCACCGCTGCTTCTACATAGCTATGTGTAGTCTTGTCTCAAACTCACTCTTCCTCACTGTCTGAGTGGATCTGGCCACAAACTGTAGCACTAAAAATGTGTAGAGTAACCCAAACGTCGTCTCTTGTTAATTTTCAATCGCAGGGTTTCTAAACATTTGTTCATGTGTAGTCACTGCATCTGCTGTTGACTTCTGACTTCTGTATACTCTCTCTTTCTCTCATCTCTTTGGCGTTTCATTACTTCTTTAAGCTTTTTCAAATAAAATCACCCTCCAATAAGACAGGGACACAACTAGCATAAAAAGCCCTAGATATTATGCATGTGTTTGTCAGTTAGACTGCTAATGGAGTGATGGGAATCATTAAAAATGCCAATAAAGGAGACATATATGTGTAATTTGTTTCCTTCTTTGTCTATGTACAGTATGTGTGTTAAAAATATTGGGGGGGGGGGGGGGGATCTATGTTGTTCAAAAACCTTTAATATTACAAAATAAATTTACATACACAATAATTAACTAAGTTTAACCTTGATCAGGGGTTACAGAGGGATTTGGGATTTAACCTTGTTTTAGAAGCTAGTTAGTTTTGTAGCTTGTGTTAGTCATGAACAAAACAACACAGACAATTCAGAACGACTTAGAAGCAACTACAAAGAAGAGAAAATGTTGTATACGATGACATAATGTTATTACATGTGTTTCCTTGCTGAAAGTGCTTCCGCGACTGGTTGTCAATGAGGGTTTTGGCAGGCAGCCGCTCTCCCTTTTTTCCAGTAATGTGTACCATCCTGACCTTCTTTCACCAATTTTGGCAACCAACACTGTAATTAACGATTGCTAGGACATCCATGATGTAGAGTGATGCATTTAATTAAATGGCACAGTGCTGTTATACTCTATATCACCACTGGTAAAATCACTCTCATCCAATCGGATTACTTAGTCAGAACACAATCATCTGTACTAAAAAAAAAAAGGAAATTAAATTTGTTAATCATAAATTAAATATATGTTATACATTTTAGCCAGCAGCCACATATGACCTTATCTTATCACTAGTATATTTAATTCAATTCAGTTCACTTTAATTTAATTTGTTTATTGCTTTGAACAGCGGCAATGTCACAAAGCAGCTTTACAGAGTTTCAGAAATTTCAGAAATACATTATTCACTATAGAATTACTCACTCACTCACTCACTCACTCACTCATCTTCTGTACCGCTTCATCCTGTATTCAGGGTCACCGGGGCCTGGAGCCTTAGGGCACGAGGCAGGGTACACCCTGGACAGGGTGCCAATCACTATAGAATTACATGTTTCTAAATGTTGTATCCCTTCAAAAAGACAAGAGGCAACAGAGGCAATGAAAAAAAAGTCTCTGCAAGACATGCAAATATTTTATTTAAAAGGACCTGACAAACAATCCAAACAGGGCTACAGACAGAAAATGAAGAAAGAAAGTTGTCTAAGAGAAAGTGTTCCAAAGTTTTTCCACTTCAACAATGATAAAAGAATACTGGAAACCAGACCAGAAACAGGCAGTGCTTAATGATTTTTTTTTTTACTTGCAGTGTTAGATTTGCAGATATGTGCCAAAAACAGTTAAGTGATTTTTTTTCAAATATATTTTGAAATGCAGCATCATACAGTAATAGATAAAAGTTATCACTTATGATACACCCGGGGGCAACAGTGGAAGAAGAAATCTACCTATCCATCTATGCATGCACTGAACAGCCCTAGCATGATCACTGATAGGTGAACTGAACAACATCACCAACTATAAACTAACAAACTGCCCAAGGTTCATCCATGCCCACAAGCACCTAAGGCCAACCCATCTGGTCCGATCCCACAGAAATGTCAATGCAGCATGTTTATGGTTTTAGTGATATGACTAATCAATATATATACAGTATATGAGATTTAGTTTAGTTTTATTGTTTGGAGATTGCAATAATAAATCAGTGTTTAATTTTTATTAGAATATAAGACAGTCAAGAAGTTTGACTTAGAATTTATTAGAAATGTATATTTTAAAAAGCTTAGGACTCTATATAAATAATATGAAATAGCTTTTAACAATAAAATTAAAAGCTATTTAAAACACTAAAACAAAATCATTAATTTGCAATGCAAACTGAAAAGATACATTTTGTTTAGAAAATTTAAATTAAACTTCAAAGCACCGGATATCACATTTACTTCTATGTTAAAACTGCTTGTGTTTCTGGAAGGAAAATTAATGCAACTGGAAAAGTTTTTTTCACAAACTGTGAACAAAGTAAAAATGGCCATCTTCTACTTTGTGACAAACTGCAAACTTTATAAACTAATTTTGAAGATTTATCACGTTATTACTCCACTGTTATCTGTACACTGGTAGTTTTTTTTCCACATCATCTCAAAACTAGACCTTATTGGTGTCAAACCTTGTTTTAAAAAAACAAAATAAAACTATTGCTAGTTATTAAAAAAAAAACTAGAAATGACATGTGAATTCTCAATCCTTACAGTGCAAGTCCTTAACAGTGTTAACATCAGCTAATTTGGTTTAATATTAGGGTTAGCTCAGACTATATAATATGTATACATTCAAATTGAGAACCTGATTTAGTAGACACTAAAACAAGGAACAAATAAGTTAGGTATGAAGCACATTTTATCTTTAAGGATGAGAGGGGAAAATGCAAATAAATAAATAAACACTCCGCGTACCACTGAGAAAAGTGAGAAACGCTAAAAGAAAGGCAAAACAGCTAACTCACTGATGAGTCAGAGCTAATGTGGGTGAGGATTAGATGCTTAATTATCTCCATTTTTCACTGAACTGCCAGCAAGAAAAATCGTTCTTATTTCTGAATAGACTTAATTTATACTGCCAATTACATTGTCAACAATAACTCAGTGACTGGCTGTACATTCCATTCCTAAGAGTGTAGGTAATTTAAGGTAAGCTCTTCAGTAGGGACATTTTTTGTCACAAAATGCTCCAGTTTATTGTACTGACGAGTGCATTGAATATTAGCTTGCAGAAATCCTTGTCTCAATGCCTAGAAAGCATTCTGTCTGGAGAAGATGGAAGATATACAACAAAATGTAAAAACTTTTCTCTACCGAACTTTCAGTAAGGGCGTTATATTAAAATATTATTCATTCACTTGGAACACTAAATGCATGTAAATGCTACCTTGAATATTTCTCTGGCCTGAGGGAGCTTGATGGCATTTAGGAGATTATGGAACTTGAGAAGTTAGAGGACTTAATCATTGAGTGTCACGTCAAGTGAAGGAACATTGCTAATCTGTAGGGACAAACGTCTCTGTGATTTTACAGGCAGGTGTTGCATTTTACACAAAAAGATAATCTATATTAGTACACGCTGTATTTATCTGGCTTCATGCGCAAATCCAGAGAACTAAATACTTTTTGCATTTGGTCATGGCTAAAAGGTAGATGCTTTCGAACTGTCATTCGAGAAATGTAGCCGCCCTGGGTCATATCACTTTATCTCGAAGCTGTCTTCATTAGGAGCCTGTTAGAGGGAAATTGAGCATAAAATCAATGAAAAGAAAAAGGGTAGGCTGATTAAACTGGCTATTGCAGGCTTATGGCAGCTCAATGTGACTTTTAAATTCTCAATTTATATCCACATATGCTATAATTCTCATGATGTCCTTTATAGATAATTTCATGGCCTGATAATTTGATATCAACAATGTGTGGTAGAAATTGTGAAATCTGGTTTAATTTACAGCAGAAACGAGGGCGACATGCAAATATTTTATTAGAGAATACCTGGAAAACAATTACAATCCAAGCATGGCTAGAAAAGGAAAAACGTTTTTGAGTACTGAGGAAAGTAGTCTATAGTTTTGCTTGGAAACCAGGAAACCGGGCAATATTCAGGAACGTCTTGGAATATTTAATATATAGCTCTGTGCCAGAAACCAGGAAAGCAATGCAAATGTGCTGTAGGTCAGTGGTGGGTAAAGTACACAAAATCTGTACTTGAGTAAAAGTAGAGATTCCCTAGGGCAAATATTACTCAAGTAAAAGTAGAGGTTTTCCATTTACATGTCTACTTGAGTAAAAGTACAAAAGTGCACACCCTCAAATTTACTTAAGTATCAAAAGTACTGAACTTATATTATCTCACAGTAGCCATTTTCATAATAAATCTTTCTCTATCTCCTTCCTGACTGTAAATAGGTGTTTTTTGTCACTGTCTGCAACAAGCTCAGCTTCTGAGTTCCTACATGCAATTATGCATAATAGTCAGCAGATGGTGAAATTCACTCTTTAAATACGACACACAACTGTGGTTAGGTAACGCAATGCCATACAGTTAGTATGTTAGGTCAATGTTTTTCAACCACTGTGCCGCGGTACACTAGTGTGCCGTGAGAGATCGTCAGGTGTGCCGTGGGAAATTATTAAAT
>JAQQZT010000018.1:5839765-5859088 GCA_030068275.1 Clarias platycephalus
GTCTTCCATCTTCACTTTTATTTCTTTGTTTTTGTTGTGACTGGCAGCCGAATTGCACGCAACATACATGGATTTTTAAAAAAATAATTTTTAATGACACGCCCCAACCCGCCCTGCAAATAAAGTGACAATTTCTTTACCCGCCCCAACCCGACCCACGGGTTACCCGCGGGTTACCAGACGACCCACGCATCACTAATAGACACTGAAATGGCGTGTTTGGAAGAGGAGTGAAACAGAGGAAGTTTAAGGATTGAAAAAATATCTGAGGTGTATTTAAGCTGTATTTCATTGGAGGTCTAAGACCTCTGAACCACATGTATTCTTTGTATTGAATCGTATAATATTAATTTGTTCATTAAATTACTGTTTATTAGGTTTTATGTATTGTTTGGACTTTTTTCATTCTACCATCCCGCCCTCAAACACCAAACGTGAACATAACTTTTTTTTGTAAAAAAAGAAACATTTATTTTTAAATACTTCTGAATGTTACAAAAAGCAAATCTGAAAGTATAAAGCATGATATTTATACACAGGCAAAGCCTTCAACGAAACGAGGCTTAATCACTGAAATGAGTCTTATCTATGAAATTATTCACACATGATAATACATTGATTTTTTTCTTAAAAAGCTGAATATAAATATAATCAAATTATATAACAATTGTTTTTTATATTGAAATCCAATCCATATCAATATAACAGTGCCACGTATACAGCTGGGTAGAGAAGATAAAAATAAAAAAAAGAACTCCACTTTCTGCACGATTTCATTAAACCCTCAAAATTTCAAGTGATTTTTTTGGAAATGTTGATCACTTTGAACTCCAGCTGATAAAAAGCATGCAAATGTGTCCCTTGAGAATGTTAACAGGGAAGTTCAAAGTGTATGTAACTTGAAAAGTGAGCCTGAATGGTTTAATCACTGGATAGAGTCTCAGTGTGTGTGTCTGGTTAGGTCTTAGGAAAAGACAGTGTTGATGGGGCACTGCCACTCTGATGTCTCGGTTGTGTGCAGCTGCAGTCCGGCTGGATCTTCATTTCCGGGAGCCTGTGATGGCTCAGAAATGCAGTCTTGCTCTCGGTCCACCTCTGCCCCATCCTCTGTCTGCTTACCTGAGACATGCATACACACACATACAGAAGAATTTGACATGTGTATACTGTATGTTGAGTGTTTTCAGTACGGTGGAAGATGTCTTGGGGTAAGTATAGGGAGCTTACAGGGGACGAGTGTGTTGGACGGCCAGGATGATTACTAAGTGAAGTACTGCACATCCGTTTGTGTGTCTAATAAAAGAAATGGATTTGAGGAGTGGAGATTCAAGCTTTGGAAAATTAAGAGAAATAAAATCTAAATTGTGAGAAATAAATTTCAGGAAAATTTATTCAGGAGTTCAGGAAAATTACGTCAACATTCAGATCAATTCTGAATTCAGATAAATAAAGTGAAAATTGTGAGAAAAAGTAGAAATTGTAAGGAATAGTCAGAATTCAGAGAAATAAAGTTTAACTTGTTGATAAATAAATTTGGGATTCAGGGAAATAAAGTGAAAATTATGAAAAATAAAGTCGGAATTTAGAGCAATAAAGTTAAAATTGTTGATAAATACATTTTTAATTCAGGGAAATAAAGTAAAAATTGTGTGAAATAAATTCAAAACTTCAGGAAATAAAATTAAAAACTGTGCAAAAGAAAGTGAAAATTGTGAGCAATAACCTATAAATTCTGAGTAGCAAAATCAAACAATTGGACTAACTATTGCACTTTAATTTTCATTTCACATTTCATTTCAAACTCCATGACCACCATGTGTGCCATCTGAGTTTGCACATGGCACACATGGCACATTCAATATACTTTATCCAGTTTATTTATACTTTATTTATTCCATACTTTTTACATTTTCTATATATTTCTATTGTATACTTTATTGTTACAAAATTACTACATATTGTAGATTTTATATTTGACATTATTTTCTATTGCCTCTCCTATTTTCTTTTTTAGGTCACAAATAGTCCTGTAAGCATTTCACTGCATATCATACTGTGTGTGGTTGTGTATGTGACGAATAATAACATTTGAATTTAACAAATTATGAAAATTACAGTCAAAATGTTATTGAGAGAACAGGAATTCGGAAGAAAAATGTTAGAATGTGAAGAAATAAATTGTGAGAAATAAAAACGGAAAGAAATAAGATTATGAAGAAAATCAGAATGCCATTCAGAAACGGGTTTATGCGTGGCATCACGCTGATTTTTTCTTCCTTACAAATCAAATTATTTTGAGAGTATGCGAAAGATACTCACCAAACCCATGTGACCTTTTCATATGAAGCTTCATGTTGCTCTTCTGTGTGAAACTGATGCTACACACCTCGCACTTGTAAGGCTTCTCGCCGGTGTGTTTGACGGTGTGTATGTGCAGTGCACTCTTCTGATTAAAGGCTTTATCGCACTGCTCGCACTTGTAGGGACGCTCACCTGCTCCACGAACACACACACACATTTTAAAAGTGAAATCTACCTGCAAACACCTTACCACAGTTATACCCTGTTCTCCGGGGGGCAATAAGCGGATGATAGCGAGTAATATAGCAGTAATATAGCTTTTATGTACCCTTTCCCTCTCTAAATAAACCTAAAGAATCCCTAAGTAAATCTTTAACCAGAGCGGTGCTTTTCATTTCATTTTCTTTTTTTGGGTGTGGCATGATCTACTGTACGCAGTCCGTGTGAGTGTGTTTGTACCTGTGTGTGTGCGGATGTGTCTCTCCAACTGGCTTGGTTTGGCAAATGCTTTTTCACAGCTGAAACACTTAAACACACGAGGCTTTTGAGAGCTCAGGGACGGACCGTTCGTGTGGACAAACTCATGCTCCTGCAAAACACACACACACACACACACACACGCACACAGGGTCATATTCCACAATCCACAGTCTATATGCAGTATAATACATGTAATAGAACCATAATACATAATAATATCACAGTATTCAAAGCATTGCTATAAAATACCACAAGTACATCATATAGCAAGGCGCGTTCAGGTGAAACCAGGATTTTTGACTGTGCAGAAAAACAGAAGACAGCTATGAAAGTAAAAACTTCCTTTATTTCTCTACATAATCCCTCACTACACTAATGCAGTTTCACTAGTGTATAATCCATAAAAAGTCATTGCCACAGGTCCGAAACCGAAGTGCTGAATTTATGCAGCGAGAGAGACCTGCATGCTCAAATACTCAACACTCAACACACTCAAAAATCCCTGTTAATTCCTAGGCCGTGTGTGAAGACTCCTGAGGATGTAATTTGTTTACAGGGTCAGATCTCATCTTCATCTTCATCTCCAAATCTCCTCCATCCTAATAAATCCAAAAACAAATCCGCTGCTACTCCTGGGCACTTCATCACACCATAGCTTTGTATCTTTGTTTGATTTTAGTTTCGAACTGATGTTTAACATGACTTCAAACGTTTTTAAGTCATACTACCTTTAGTCACTGGGTTCCATTCCACCACTGTATCAATAAAGGCAAAGTCTGATATTAATGTCTATTCCTGTTAAAATATCTTAATGAACAGCTTGGCAGATTTATTCTTTTTGCTTAAACTAACATGTGGTTCATCTGCAAAATTGATGAGCAGCTAAGCACCTCTCTCTCCGGCACTCTGGATACTGTAGCACCCTCATAAGAAAATGAAATTATTTTTTATTAGTAAGAATAATTAAAATTCATGAAATGCACTGCTTTCTTAGTTTTCCCATGCATAGTAGACGAGAGTAATCATTTAGAAAGCTGATTTTATATTACCTGATTTATTTATTTTCTGCTCAGTTTTGGCCAATTGAATTTAATCAAACTTTCTTATTCTGTATGTTTAATTCACACAGACAATAAATAAATCTACATGAAGTAATCCACATCAATGGATTGAATTCATGGAATGAAATAAAAAAAAAAAATCCATAATTTTGATTTTGGCAAAGAGGATCCTGTATTTTAGTTCTGGCCTAAAATGTTAATTCCTCTGCCCTATAATTATAGATATAAGGAAAGATAGAAGCGATCTAGCTCATACATAAGCCAGCAATCTACAGTATATGATCTGTATAACAACTGTTAATTAATTACTAAACAATCCTCGCTTTAATAATGACCTGACAGTCATTTCTCTAAACTTTAACTGCAAATGCGATGAGCGAATAGCATGGAAATGGAAAGTCAGCGCTGTTATCTGTTTTTTTCCCAAAAGTGTTTTTTTCATGTTTTTACATTTTTGGTTATATCGAAAAATGAGTGAACGAAGGATGCACAGATTAAACCAGTAAAATCCACCTTCGATAAACTTATGCACTTTTTACCGGGGGACTACATTCCAAATTTTTTTTTTTTTTCAGGACGTCTCAAACTTACTTTTGTGCATCCCGACTGCGCCATGACAAACTGCCTGAATATACCTATACACTTCGTCTCAACTTGAGATACAGTAGTACCAGTTTGGGATCAAATTCACAAAAGGCCCCATAACATGTCTTCTTGACATGATTAACTATTAAAAAAATTATTTGCATTGCTCATGTCTCTCTCTCTCTCTCCTTATACACCTTCTCACAAACTTCTGCACACTGTTCCCCATACACAAACTTCTGAAGTGTCATTTCCATAAATGGTTCAAACACGAGTGCGGAGCAGGTGTTGTTTGCGCAACAGTTATTTGTGCTGAGAGCCACTTACACTCAATATTTCATTAACCGCGTCCAAGCACATCTTTGTCAACTTTCCCTAATGATGTGTTTGTGCCGGAGTTTTAATTAGTGGCATCCTGGGGATTATTAAAAAAAATAAAAATAAAAAAGTATGGGAGAATGGCTGGTCTTACAGAAATGACTGCAATTAATAAGTAAAACTTTTGGTAGCAGCTGTCCAACATCTATTTGAAAGTTTCTTCTTTCTGTAGGATTGTTCATGCAGTTAATGTTGGTTTTTATGAAGCCCGCGCAACGTTTCGTGGAGAGAAAGACAGGACTATCGAACGAGCGTTTAAGTGATAGAGTGATGCTCACCTTGAGGTGTGTCTGTCGCTTGAACGCCTTGTTACACACGCCGCAGACGTAGCAGCGTTCTTTGCCGTGCGCTATCCTCCAGTGACGGCGCAGCACGGTCGCTGACGGGAACTCCGTATTGCAGTAGAAACACTGATTCGTCACCTAACACGCGTTAACACAGACACGTTCAGGTAATTAAGCTTAATCTGAAGTTTGCAAAACCACACACACACACACACTTAGACATACAGAAGCTTACCTTGCTTTCCTCGGACTGAGATATAACCTGTTGAGTCGTGCTTCCCGGCTGGACTGTCGATCCCTCCTCACACACCACGGCTGGGAACTGCTGAGCCTGCACATACACAAAGACACGATTCCTAAAATGTATGCAGTGTTGTACATGCTTGTGTCTGTGTACAGTGTGTATACGATGTCACACCTGTGTATTAAGGTTCAGCGTGACTGTGTCCAGCATCTGTGTATCCGTCAGGGCGAGTGTGACAGTGTTGTCAGTCGTCACGCTCCCTGATGTCATTTGCAAGTTCTGGGAGAGAGAGGTGCTGGGAGCCAGAGTGGTAACTACAATCACACACACACACGGAATAATTATGCATGAGTAATAATGTAATCAAGAAGTGTGATTGTGGCCGTAACCTTTACCGGTCATGCTGGAGGGGGCGGTGCTTTGTGTGAGGAGCTGCTCAGAACTGAGAGCCAGAGTGTTGCTGCTGGAGGGAGGTGTGGTCAACTGCAAGGTCCCGCCTATTTCTACTCCCGTTCCTGCACATGGCGGAGGCAACAGATCCTGACCTAGAAAGAAATGATTATTGTTGTTACTGTTGTTATTATTACTATTATTATTATTATTATTATTATTATTATTAATAAAAGTTGTAGATGTATAAGAATTAGCATTAATAGTAGTGTGGTAGTGATGGTAACTACAGTACTGAGTAGCAGTATTAGGATTAGCAGCACTATTAATAACAATAGCACTAATAGTATGAGTAGCAATAGTGGTATTATAATTAGCGGTACTACAATAACAGTAGTACTACTAGTAGGAATGGTGATATTGGGATTAGCAGTACTAGTAATAACAGCAGTACTAATAGTATGAGTAGGAATAGTGGTATTATAATTAGCGGTACTATAATAACAGTAGTACTAGTACCATGCGTAGGAATGGTGATATTAGGATTAGCAGTACTAGTAATAACAGCAGTACTAATAGTATGAGTAGGAATAGTGGTATTATAATTAGCGGTACTATAATAACAGTAGTACTAGTACCATGCGTAGGAATGGTGATATTCGGATTAGCAGTACTAGTAATAACAGCAGTACTAATAGTATGAGTAGGAAAAGTGATATTATAATTAGCGGTACTATAATAACAGTAGTACTAGTACCACTAGTAGGAATGGTGAGATTAGGATTAGCAGTACTAGTAATAACAGCAGTACTAATAGTATGAGTAGGAAAAGTGATATTATAATTAGCGGTACTATAATAACAGTAGTACTAGTACCACTAGTAGGAATGGTGAGATTAGGATTAGCAGTACTAGTAATAACAAAAGTTAAAGTAACATTAGTAAGAGCAGTTTTACTACCAGTAATGGTTTCAATTTAAATCTATATCTGGAATAGTTACAGTAGTATTCACATTTTACAGTATTTGGTAGACAGCCTTACTAGTAATAAGAATAATAACAGATGTAATAGTAAGTAAGTGGTAGCGGTGTAGTAACAGTAGTAACAGAAGTATTAGTAGTTGTTACAGTAACAGTAATAGTAGCACTAACAGTGGTACTGAGTAGCAGTATTAGAATTAGCAGCACTATTAATAACAATAGCACTAATAGTATGAGTAGCAATAGTGGTATTATAATTAGCAGTACTAGTAATAAATAGTGGTATAAGGATTCGCAGTACTTTTAATAACATAAAAGTACAATAAAAAGTAGCAATACTAGGAGCAGTGGTATTTAGATTAGCAGTACCATTAATAACTATAATACAAGTAGCGGAGTAGCGGTATTAGGATTAGTAGTAATAGTAATAACATAAGCACTAGTAGTAGTAGCAGTATTAGGATTAGCAGTGCTAGTAATAACAGTAGTACTAAGAAGAGTACTGGTATAGGAATTAGCACTACTAGTAACAACAGTAGTACTAGTAAGGTTTGGTGGTATTTGGATTAGCAGTATAACAGTAGTACCAGAAGGCATACAGGTATTAGGATTAGCAGTACTAATAATAACGGTAGTAACTAGTAGGAATACGGGCATTAGGATTAGCAGTACTGGTAAAAACAGTACTACTACTCCTAGGAGAAGCGCTATTTTGATTATTAATAACAATTAATTAATAAAAATAGGACAAGTAGAAGTAATGGTATTAGGATTAGCAGTACCAGTAGGAGTAAGGGTGTTAAGATTAGCAGTAATAGAAATAACAGTAGCACTAGTAGAAGTAGAGGTATTAAGATTAGCAGTACTAATAATAACAGCAGTACTAGCAGGGTTAGTGGAATTGGAATTAACAGTACTAGTACTAGCAGTAGTACAAGTAGGAGTGGTATTTGGATTAGCAGTGCTGGTAATAACAGTAGTACTAATAAAAAGTAATGGCATTGGGATTAGCAGCACTAGTAATAATAGTAGTACTAACAAGTTTAGCTGTATTAGGATTATAAATGGTAATAGTATAGTATAGTTAGTACTAGTAATAACAGTAGTACGAGTAGGAGTAGGGGTATTATGATAATCAGTACCAGTAATAACAGTAATACAGTATTTAGGATTAGCAGTAAAGTTGGAAATAGTAAGATTAGGATTAGCAATACTAATATGTGTGTGTACCTGATATAGTGCTGTTGTGTGTGCGTGTGTGTGTGTGTGTGTGTACCTGATATAGTAAGTGTGATCTCCTGGTTGCTACTGGTCAGTGTGTTAGTATTAGCGGCGTGAGTGTGTGTGTCAGTCTGAGTGTGCGGGAGAGCGTGTGCATGTGGATTTGTGATGGTGAGTGTGATCTCCGGTGCTCCTGAACTGCAGTTTCCCACCAGCGCCGGTGCTCCGACCACCTGAGCCAACTGCTCCGTGCCTACACACACACACACACACACACACACACACACACACATATATAATATTCCCTTGTCTAATGGTCTCACGACACACAATGTGGACCCTATTGTGGACCCGATTGTGGTATATTTGCGTGAATGAGTGAGATAAGAGCGAGACCTGTGTGTTCCTGCTCTGTAAGGTTGCCTATGGTGACGCCGGGGTTCTGGATCACGACATTAGCGTGTCCTGTAGCATCGGTAGTAAGCAGGTGTGCGTTAGTGTGAGACGTCAGGGAGGAGTCGATGCTTAATACTCCACTCTGTAGAGTCTGCTGCAGGATAATAGTGTCAATCTGTACACACACACACACACACACACACACACACACACACACACACACACACACACACACACACAAACACTGTTACACAGGGTGCACACATTCCTTTGCGCAATCGTGGATTCAAAAGTAAAAGGACAAATGTGTGTTTATATTCTGTTACCTGCAGTGTGATGTTGTTGATGTTTGCCGTGTCGATGCCGGATATCTGGACGTTGGGACAAAGCAGACCTGTTGGTCCAAGCTGTAACTGAATCCCCTCCAAAGTGGCCAAACCTTCTGTCAGGGACACGGTCAGGTCACCGCTCGCTACACACACACACAGAGAACACTTTATTTTAATCCACAAGTGAGTGATTTGACGTTTTGCTGATCTGAGGTCTTTACTGCTTAAATATATCAGCTTTTTTCACAAAACAAATGAAATAAATCTTTGGAGGAGACTGAGAGAGAGCGGGGACGCCTCTGCGGCTAGGAGAAAATATCCGAATGCAAGTTGAAAAACTTCTGCTGAGGCCTGCTAAAGAGGAAAGTTTCGTTTAATGTCAGCCAGAAGAAAGGAGCAGCACATGAGTGGAATGGAAACGCACAACGGATGTATTTAGATTTTGTAATGCGTATATTCTCAGACTTTAATGAGTTCGAAAAAAATTACACATATTAGGCAATTTCAGTCAAATGTGCGCATTCACATGGAGAAGGGTCTTTCTATTCAGTGTTCGCTCTATTCAGTGGGTGTACCGCTCAGAATATTCAAATTACTTATTAAAATGGATTTCTGAGACAGGACGTTAAATAGCGTCTAAGTAGCTGCCTTTAACAGGGGAGGATCAGGCAAGTTGAGGCAGTGGGGTGCTGATCGGATGGTAGGGGGGATTCGAGCACAGAGTTGCGCCCTTTGGACCCTTAGACAAGGCACTTAACCCTACGAACATACAAAATCACTCCACCGTTGCCGGTCCCAAAGACCGTATGAGAAAGAAGGAGGGTTGGGCGTCAAGCAAGGGTTAGCAGTACTAGTAATAACAGCAGTACTAATAGTATGAGTAGGAATAGTGGTATTATAATTAGCGGTATTATAATAAGAAAACCACTTGTCAGTGAGACTAATCAGAAGAAAAGGCTTAATTTTGCTAGGGAGTGTAAAGATTGGATTTTGGAGCGATGGAAAAAGGTCATGTGGTCTGATGGATTTAGATTGACTCTATACCAGAGCGATGTGTGCGTCAGGGTAGGAAGGGAAGCGCATGAAGCGTTAAACCCATCATGCATAGTGTCCACTGTACAAGCCTCTGTTATGATCTGGAGTTGCTTCAGTTGGTCAGGTCTAGACTCAACAACGTTATGTGGCAATAAAATGAAGTCAGCTGACGACCTGAAGGTACAGAATGACCAGGTTATCACATCTATGGAGATTTTCCTTCCCTGATGGCAAGGATGTCCCCTCTTTGGAGGTCTACCAGGCACGGCCAACTGGGCGGAGGCCCCAGGACACGATGGAGGGATTATAATCTCTCGGCTGGCCTGGGATCGGTTAGGGATCTCTCAGAACGAGCTGGAGACAGGGATGTCCGGACATGTGTTGTACTCTTGCTACTACCCGAACCCTGAACTGGAGTGGTATAATGGGATAGATGGATAAAATAGCACTTGATGCAGCACATGCTGTCATTTTGTATTTTACTGTTTTGTTTATATATTGTGATCCAATTAATGGTGCAAATAACGTAACAAATCCAAGAGATACTAAATCAATATTATGAAATACAGCCTATAAACAGGATGTCGTAGCCGAACACAATGCTTGTGAAACCTGAGCCAAAAATGCCCACATCGACCCAACTGTGGCTGGTGTGAAGCCTCAGACTGACTATTATTTGGTGTGCTGCTTCTTCATTGTATTCTCCTTTTCCCTGGTGCACATGCAGACCCTTTTAAAACTAAATTCTGTCAATCATAGATTCACTTGTGCTGATATGCAATTAAACTGCACAGGTATTAGAATCCTAACACACATCTTCCTCATTCCTCCAATACATATACAGGTCTGAGATGGAGTGAAATTGAGAACACATTTCTTAGAACCTTGAAGAGAAAAGTGCCTCATTATCTGGATTAAACTGTATCATTAATTACATTTACAAAATGACAGACAAAATGTCTTTACATCAGTCCACTGGTGGTATTCCAGCCCATCGTCTTGATATGTACCGTTACTAGGCAATGAGAACACTGGCTGTGCAATACATCAATTAGCTGTGTGTGTGTGTATTACCAGGCTGCTTAGATCACTGAGGGAATCGGTTGCCACAGCATGTTATCTGACTGCCAAAAACTGAGCCATAACCATTGGAGCTACTGTAAATAAACATGTGTAGCGGAGATCGATTGTTGGTTTGTGACTTATTGTTAGGGCATTTGACTGATACTTGTGATTTTCACTCGTTAATACTTCATCCCATGTCTTCATATTTTGTAGCATACACACATTGAAAGTTTAAGTTCAGTTATGCAAGACACATAAGTGTGTCTCACATGTATATTACCTGACATGGTAGCTGGAAGGATAGTCTGCCCCACAATGCCTTGCTGCAGCAGGTTCGGGTCGTACGGTCCAGTCAGGACTGGGTTGCTCTGGATGTAGATGCTCGGGTCAGCACCACCACTGTGCAGGAGGCTTACAGGAGGCAGCACTTCGGCAGCATTGGGTGGTGCCTGCTGCCCCGGTGTGCTATGGGAAGTGACGTGGCTCTGAACTGAGTGTCTGGATTTCCTGCCCTCATTGCCAGGCCTCAGGTGGCACTGCATGTGTGTTTTGCGGTGTCCAGATGTGCGGAATCGCTGGTCGCAGTACGGACATTTGAAGGGTTTGGAGCCGGTGTGCAGGCGCATGTGCACCTTCAGGCTGCCTTTAGTGGAAAACGCCGTGCTGCACATGTGGCACACGAACAGCTTCTGACCTACACAGATGCAACCATAAACAAACATGTGGCATTTGGAAAATATTGCCCGTTAACAGTTAACAGGCTAAAACGTAAATCTTCTGAATTTGTGTCTACTTTGTTTGGAACGCGATGACATCCCGGCTTCTCACCCACCTGAGTGTGTTTTAATGTGGCAATCAAGTGTGGATTTGACCGTGAAACTCTTTCCGCACTCATCACACTTATACGGCTTCTCTCCGGTGTGAATCCGGACATGTCTGCGGAAAAACAGTGATTTCAGACTGGACAGTGCAAGCGAGATAACAGCTGTGGAATCGTTCTCACACCTAAAGACAACAGGCCCCATACAAGCAGCGATACTGTTAAAAAAAAAAAGCTGCCATTTCAGTGGGGGGCAAATTATTGAAAGAAAACAACCAAGGAGATTTGAAATGATTTTGAAACTGGGTCAAGAACCCTTTAAAACATTATCAAGACCTGGAAGGATAGTGCTGAACCTTTAACTTTGTGGAAGAAATTTGATCAGAACAAAAACATGAATGGAGATCACTTAAACACTTGGTGAAGTTACATGGTAAAAAAATAAAAACATCAACAGTAGAAACCATAGATACCTGTATGTGAAATAAATTGTGAAAGTAAGAGCATTTCCATACACACGCAATGTGATGAGAACTCACGGAATTGGGACTAAAACAGCTGTAAGAAAACTACTTGTTAGTGAGACTAACCAAAGAAAGAAAAAAAAAAAAAACAGGGCCCCCGAGTGGCGCGGTGGTAAAGCGCTCGCCCTATCATCCAGAGATCGCGAGTTCAATTCCCGGGTGATGCTGTAACCTCTCACAGCCGGAACTCTAGAGAGAGCTGATTGGCAGAGCTCTCTCAGAGGGGAGGGATGAGAGGAGGATACTTAGTGCTCCCACATTAATAACGACTCTACAGCCAATCAGGGGTGTGTTACTCCGCCCCCAACGGTGCGTGACAGAGCAGTTCGAAAAGATGCGGTCGGCTGGCGTAATGTGGTTTGAAGGAAACATGTGATAGTCTTCGGCCCTCTTGACTGAGTGGAAGTAGTGGCCTTAATGTGGGAGCCCCCTAGTGACGGGGAGGAATTGGACACGACTAAATTAGCACAAACGAAATAAAATGAAGTCAGCTGATGACCTGAGGACTCAGCATTGGGAATGCTTTTTTTTTTTCTTATCTTATTTTTGTTCTTCTCTTTGGTAGGAGAACATGTTATGAGTGATCGGGAACACTCTACCCAAGATCGGAAGAAAAGTAACCGCCCCCTTTTTCACAAATGTTTAAAATGCATTATATAATTGAATTATGCTAAAGAGATACTATTGGTGCTATAATGCTATACTATAATGCTATGCACCTCCAAGGCAAGAGCAAGTAGGGTTCATCATTCCAGACCAGATTGGGACTGTTCTGTGTATCTGTCATTTAATTCTCTCATTTTAAATTCAAGACAAAAATTCAAGAGAATTTTTAGAGAATGTTGTTGTCTGAGGCCCAATGTCTAATATTTCTAATAACATGGGACATTGTTGCGTTATGTATTTTACACCAATGATCATCACAAGTCAAATTTCACAATGATGAGCTAGTTTAGTGTGTATGCATGTGTGTGTGTGTGTGTACCTAACAAGGTCACTGGGCTTTTTGAAGCTCTTTGGGCAATACTGGCAGCGGTTGGGAAACTTAGGCTCCAGCTCCAGCGTGCTCTTATCCTTGATCTCGCTGATGCGATCTCTCTCTACAGCTGACTGGATCAGGACCTTCTCGGATACCGAGGCGTCCTTCCCCGGGTCGCTCTGAGCCAGCTCGGCCGTCTGCTCCTCTGAGAACGTAATGATGCCCGACCTGATCCTCTTCGCCAGCGACGGGTCTTCGACATCGACTTCAACCGTTGCTTCATCTCCGTCCAGGACTGCAAGCGATAACGAGGACACGTGACATCACTAAACATTCAGGACACATTAGCAGCCTTTGAGCTGCAAAGCAACAAAAAGGGATATAGATGCCTCAACATCTGGCTACTTGTGTTCAGGGAGAGATTGCCAAATAAATGTAAATATTATTTGTAGTTATTGAATTTTAGGGCACCACGGCAGCTGAATTAAACCTGCACACACAATAGAGCCTTAATGACACTATAGAGCCACTATAGAGACACTATCTTTCTCGATTTCATCTTTGTTTGCATTCTTTCTTTATTCTTCTTTCCGTTGAAGCAGAGGTCCACATCTATGTATCCATGTTTATTTATTATTTATAAGGATGCTCTAATTCTTGATCACCCTGATCACGCTAACAGCCTGAAAGCAAATGTGGAAACTCACTTTTATGTATAAAAAAGTTCTCTAAAGGTTCTTAACTGTTTTTTCTTCTGCTAAGAATCCACATCTGTCGTCTATCAACAGATCACATCCTGTGCATTTGTGAAAGTTTCTGAGTCATAATGAGTAATGCAAGAACACAAATTAGAGGCAATATGCCTTATGTTGTTTGACAAGCCATAAGTACGAATTCACGATAAAATTACACCAAAATGCTGCTGAATTCTAAAATCTGATTAGTCGAAAAGTTTACACGATGGGGTTTTCAAGTTAAACTGGGACTTTTGATTGTGCAGAATAACAGAACACAGTTATGAAAGTAAAACCTCCCTTAATTTCTCTATATAATCCCCTGCTACACTAATGCACTTATCCCAGTGTTTCACTAGTGCTTGGGTACCATTAAGAAATAAAGATTTCTCACTACATCGAAGCAATGATCAGAATGTCTGCTTCATGTCGGAAACGCTGGCCTCCCAGGAACTCCTTTAAAGACCCTTTACCTTAATGGAACTTACTCACACTACTTGCTAACTTGACTGGGAGTTACTGCCACCTCTCCTGTACAGTCATGACATGGGGACAGGGGTTCCTGGGAGGCCAGTGTCTCAGACGTGAAGCAGGCAGTGTGTCATGGCTCCGGCGTACTGACAAAACGTTCCACCTTGATGGTATCCAGGCACTAGTTAAATGCTGGGTGTAGCAGGAGATTATATAGAGAAATAAATTTCTCTGAGTTTCATTCTCATAACTGTGTTCAGTTATCCTGCACAATCAAAAATTCCCAGTTTGACTTGAACGCCCCTCATATGAATGCACGCAAGATATGTTGCCGTTATGTTATTAGTAACAACTAATTCACAAGAACTCGACATAAGCAGATAGAAAATGGAAAAATACTCTCTCTCTCTCTCTCTCTCTTTCACTCAGACTCACTCTGGGTTGCCAGATCACAACGAAAAACAATACAAATAAAAAAAATAAATAATCTAATAAAAATAAATAAAAATCAGTCTAATATTTATAAGCCCAAGACACACGTTTCCAGCCAACAAGAAAAAGTAGTACTGTTACTTGAATTCGAAAACTACCCAATTTGGCAACCCTCATTGCTCAGCTTTGCTCTTTAAATAGATCAAGACCAAGATTTAGCAAAACATCAATATCTTCCTTACCTGCGTGTGCGCCCTCTTGTGGTGTAAAACTTAATTGATATGAATTGAGCTACGGAGCATTATTATTCAAAACAAACATTATTGGTCAACACATTTGTAATCAGTTAGATTCTCTATGAAATTCACTGATAGATTAATTGACTGTTCCTAACAGTCATGTGTCATGCGTTTTGTAATAAAAGTCTAATAGTTGGGAATTGAATGTGCTGTAAAAGGAATTAAAGCCTTCAGGAAGTGTTGTTCATGCAAAATAGCCTTAAGAGGAAAACAGGAACGCGGCTTCCTGTTGGGGTGAATCATATCAGCCCATCGTTGATTAATTTCCTATTTTAAAAAATCCGTCCCTACGCAGGTGGTTGTCTTACCTCTGGACCCGACAGCATGAAAGAGCTTCATGTGTTTGCGGCGTAGCAGATGTGTGCGGAAACTTTGGTCGCACAGGCTACACCGGAACGGCTTGGTGTTCAGGTGGATAATCATGTGACGATTCAAGCTGCCGTTAGTTGTGAAGGACGACTCGCACACGTTACATTTAAACGCCTTCACACCTGCAGGGAGGACAGAGAATCTGTTAAAAATCTCTATGCCCAGATAAACAGCCATGCATCTGGTCGGATACACGTCTGCCTGCGGATTACCAGTGTGTGTGTTCAGGTGTGATTTGAGGACTCCGGTGGAGACGAAGTTCCTTCCGCACAGGTGGCAGCCGTATGGCTTCTCACCAGTGTGTGAGCGGCTGTGCTGCTTCAGGTGACTCGATTTCTTAAAGCCTTTATCACACACGCTGCACCTGTACAGAACATGACACACAAATGAACCAATCAGCCATAAACACCTAATATTGAGGTGATTCTCACTATTGCAACCAAAACAGTGATGAGCTCAGACTATTTGGTCCTTGTCAAAGTCACTCAAATGCGTATGCTCGACCATTTTTCGACTTCAGGGACAAAATGATCAATTTGCCGCATAATTTTTTTTAAGGTGTTCCAAAAAAATTGAAATAATTTGAAATATGAATATCTGAGTAACTATATGTCCTACCGGTCCTTTCACATAGCCCCATAGAAAAAGATCACAAGTTGTCAAGTCAGGTGAACGTGGTGGCCATTTCAATAGCACACTGTCATTGTCACTGGCATGCCAGATCCATCTCCATCATTAAACTTGAGAATTGGATAGGTTGATCAACCACAAAATGATGGCAAATTTTTTTGGGACACCCTGTATATCCCACCCATTGTAATGAGCTATTGTAACTGTAGCTACCATGACAAGGTCCAAAGACGACTGGGTCGGAGCAACTCCAAAACTGGAGCTCTTATGGAATGATCAGGACCTCTCAAAAGTGGCGACAGAGTCATGGGCGGCCAAGGCTCGTTGATGCACATGTGGAGCCAAGGCTGGCCCGTGTAGTCTAAATCCAATAGAAGAGCTACTGTGACTCAGAAACTTCTGAAAAAGGTTCATTCAGGTTCCCATAGAAAGGTCAGAACACACCACTGAAATTTTGGTGGCTCAATGAGGGATCTATTCCATATACGGTCATGATGTTGGATTATAATGTTATGGCTGGTCGGTGCACACACAATAACACTCATCTGTTTATTTATCTGACTCGAGTTCCATTTAATTCAGGTTTGGACCTGTATCTCACCTGTAAGGCCTCTTACTGTTTTCCTCCTCGTCCTCCTCATCCTGATAATCCGGCCGAGTTGAATCCTGAAGCAAAACAGTTGTCTACACACACCCACACACATACACACACCACATACTTAATTCTCTTGTACATCCCTCACTTGTAACTAGCAATCTGATTTATGATTCTATCGTGATAAAGAGTGGAATCCATGCAGTCACATATGGAGACTTTTCTTCGTAATTTCCTAACAAAGACATCTAAGGGAAAAAGTTCTGTCTCGTTCCCTTACTATCTCTATGAAAGATTTACCGGCTTCATGTAGGTCTAAGTTAGACCGTGTGCTCGCAGCTTTAACAAATTCAATTATGCACCAAAAAACTGACCATTTGACTGTGGATGAGAAAAGATTATGGACAAAACAAAATAATAATAATAATAATTGTGTATATACCTCTGTGGTGTGGACGTTGAGTAAGCTCTGTGTGTAAGTGGAGTTTAGTGCCTGGGACTCCAGCGTGCTCGAGTCCTGCAGCTGTTGCACCGAGGACAGAGTGGGATGCTGGGTATAACCTTCGGAGATGGAGAAACCTGCATACACCAAACACCAAACCTGAGCACTACATCCCCTGGTAAAGAGGACCAAAGCTGTGAAAATAGTGTTGAGGACGGACAGCTAAAGAGAACACAAAAAGAAACTGGACGAGGGTGAAGAGTGGACAGGAAATGGAGGGGGGTGTATGAGACCTTGTGTTAGTGCAGGTTGGTCATAAGCAGGTTGTTGAAGGGTCTGTGTTCCGTACTGGCTGATGTGCTGCGCGTTCACAAATGACTCTGTGGAGAACGAAAGAGAGAGAGTGGACAGGATGCTACTGGACACACATATACAAAGTGCTTCTGGATCAAAATGGACGCTTGACTTCTGTGTCTACCGAGGTGTGTGTAGGTTTGTGTGTGTCTCACCTGCGTCCTGGACCATAGGTGTGTCCCCTAGCGCCACCGCCTGGTTTCCGCTCACCACTTGCATCATGGCCTGAGGCCTCGCCCCCATCATGGAACTGGATGTGGCCAATCCTGTCGCTCCTACCTGCAGCTCATGGGTTACTGCGTTAGCGCCACCCATTGAGTCCTCTACTGCACTGGTTCCACCCAATGGGACGTCTACGGTACTGGCTGCCATTGGATCGTCCAGAGGCGGAGCTTCAGATGAGCCCTGCTGCTGTCGAAGCTGCTGAGCCAATTCATACCTTCACGCAGAGTTAAAAATAAAAGTGTCAGAATAAAAATTCCTATTTCCTTTATCATAGATTATAATCCCTAATCCCTAACCCATAGATTACAATTTCTTTAATCAACCCATACATTATAATCCCATAAAGGGTTCTAATTATCCTTAAGACAAACCTTAATCCTATGAACAAAAACTATAATCTAAAATTTTAACCCCTAACCCTCGACCTTTAATCCCCAACCTCTAAATGAGGTCTAACCGCAAATTTGTAACATTATACACTCAATGATATATTTCTATTATTAATCCCTAATCCCTGTCTAATACCCAAAATAATCCATTCAACTCTCAACTATAATCTTAATATTTAAACCCTAATCTCTAAAATAATTACTTTACAACTGTAAATTAATCCCTTTACAAAATCTCTAAATGAATCTCTTACCATAAGCTAGGACCTTATATCCTAATTCCTACATTTCCAAATGAATCGTTAACTCCAACTATCTAAATTACCCCAATCTCTAAATAAATCCTTTATTTTTCATCTACATCTCTAAACCCTGACCTATAATCTATATATTTTTATTATAATTCCTAATTAAATTCCTAATCCCTCCTTTAACCCAATCTAGAATTTAAACCCTATTTTAATTTATAATTTTTTTTAATCCTAATCTCTAATCAAAATCCTAATCTCTAATCTTAAATATATTTTTTTTAATCCCTAACCCATAATCTCACCTGTGTGTCTTCATGTGTTTTCGGCAGTTGGGGGAGGATTTGAAGGTTTTCTGGCAATAAGGGCACATGTAGGGTCGAATGTCACTGTGTGTGTTCATGTGGCGTCTCAGGCTGCCGTTGGTGGTGAAAGTGGTGTCACACAGCAGGCACTTGTACGCCTTCAGGCCCGAGTGAGTGCGGATGTGAGCCTTCAGGACGCCTGATGAGGCAAAACCCTTGCTGCACTGGACGCACTTGTACGGTCGCTCGCCTGTATGCGACCTGAGGGAACACAATTAGACGCACACATCAGCTGCTGTTAGCTTAAATAAAAGCTTAAAAGGCACATCAGAGCGCGTTAAATGCCAGAGTCAGTGTGTGTAAACGTGATTCGCATGAGTAGAGTCAAAAGTGTATGCTGGGAGTCTAATTAGTCCCATGAAGGTCATTTCTCTCATAAAGGTGGATATATGTACTGTAGGGGTTTCACTTCGACTGCATGTGTGACCTTTTTCTTTAAGATGAGGTAGTTTGAAGATGCCATGGGAGCGAGAGCGTGGAGGCTTTTTAATTTGGATTTAATTTTCTAAAGTTTTAAGCAGGTGTGAAGCAACGCTGTAAAGTAAGAATACTTTCAAAAACATATATATTTTAGGGCCTCCGAGAGGCGCAGTGGTAAAGTACTCGCCCTATCATTTGGTGATCGCTGGTTCGATTCCCGGGTGATGCTGTAACCTCTTGCAGCCGGAGGTCTAGAGAGAGCTGATTGGCCGAGCTC
>JAQQZT010000018.1:5866126-5881873 GCA_030068275.1 Clarias platycephalus
AAAGCTTGAGTTGATACTTCAACTTCTAAAGAAGTCTTTTTAAACCCTAGTATCTATACTTCTACCCAAGTAATGAACGTGAATACTTTTGACACCACTGCAAAATATCCACATGTTCCCATTATGTTCCACAGACACTATCCTCATAAACATCCCATAACTCAATTAATAAACATTTATGGATCACAACTACACATGCCCACACACACCAGGAATCTGTACATTCTTTTTAAAGATGCTCCTCTTCTCCTTTTTCGCCAGTTTGTGTGGCGCGGTGCCAGTGGCCTTGTGGATGTTTGCAGGGTTGGTGTTGGCGCCATCTGTGGTAAGTGGAGGAACTGCAGTGCTCAACTGAGCCTCCGACTGAACTGGGATTGAGCTGAGGCCGCTGTTCTGCAGGGCTTGCTGTTCTCAAACACACACACACACACACACACACACACACACACACACACAAATCAAGTCACAGAATTCTCATCCTACTGAATTTAGAAAAAAAAAAAAAACTTTATTTGCTGTTATTAAAGTACAGTACTGAGATAGGGGTTATACCAGAAAGTTGATGCTTACTACTATTGGTTCGCTGTGGACCATGTGACTTTTAGATCTTAGACTTTAGATCTTGCACTAGCCATTGATGAGGAATTGTACCTGTCTGTTTTATACCCAATTTTCCTTTTCTCTTCAAACTAAAGTAAGTTTTTTACTTCATACAACATTAATGACTTCAATCGCATATGAGGGACTGGAGCTGGGATGGAGAAAAAAAAAAAATCCTGCCTCTAGACAAATCAAAAACCCGTCAACCAGTGGACCATAACTCTAGGTTTAATAACGGATCTGATTAATACATAGGGTTTTGAAGTCATATTCATACTCTATAAAAAAAAAAATCAGTGATAATTAATACGTAATAAAGAGAAATAAATTGAGAAATATTATTGAAAAGCTGAATGTTATTAGAGAACTTAACTCCTGTCACTCTGGTCAAGCCAGAAAAAAAAAAGATTATCTTTTATACATGGCTGATAATGTTGTTACAAATGTCATTTTACTTCTTTGTTGCTCTAGTTGCTTAGATTTATTTTTATTTTTTAATTTCGATTCCTTCGTTTCATTAATGGGAAACACCCCTTCATTACTCGGCTGTACTGCAATTGAATTAAGGTTTTGAACTCATGCAACAGTGATGACATGCGGGACTGTGAATGTCACAGTTTTAAGCTTCACATTCAGCTAGGGAATTGTTTTTTACTTCATACAATTTTAATGACTTCAATCACCTTATGAGAAAGTGGAGCTGAGATGGAGAACAAAAAAAAAAAAATCCGGCCTCTCGATAAATCAGAAAACTGTCGACTAGTGGACCATAACTCTAGGTTTAATAATGGATCTGGTTAATACATAGGGTTTTGAACCAAGATTCATACTGTTTACAAAATCAGCGACAATGAAGAACGTAATAAAAAAAAAAAAAATGAGAAAAGTAAATGAGAGCGTGCATCCAAATGAGTTTATCTACGTACGTCCACAGAATTTCTGTCTATTTGTCCGTCTTTCTCTTTAGGGTGTTTTCACACTAGCCAGTCCCCCCACTGGCCAGCGCTCATGTTATTTTCGTGCTCCGTTCTCGGGTAGACTTGCGTACTGTATTTACACTATGTATTGCGTATCCGATACAGCAGATGGCAGTATGCACATACTTGGTTTGTGAGCCACCATTAAATACAGGAGAAGAAGAAAATTTGAAAATGAACCATAGAGCTATATCTAATATAAATGACATTTCAGGAAAAAATGTCAAGAGCAACGCTCTCACATGCCTTCCTACTTTATCAGCTATGGCTGAGTAGGTCAGAGGATGAGATTGGTGCGGAGATTTCAGAGGAGACAGACTGGGCTCACCTGCAAGATATCTTGATTGATAGCTGTCTCCATAGTAATCGCCGGTCCTGGGGGCGGAGCCTGAGCTTGGTCGCTCGTTACCTGTTCTGAAAGTTCCAGCAGTTGCTGAATCACATCAGTCACACCCTCCGTTCCTTCTGTCCCTCCTCCTGTCTGGCCAGGTTCTTCTTCTGCCTACAGGAAACGGGAAGTGAGTGGGGAAGCGGGTTAATGAGAACGTTGTAGAGGTGCTTGTGTGAGATGGTGTACAGTACATGTGTGGCGTGTACCTGGGTGTTGGACGACTCCTCCACCTCCATGATGGAGATGTGCATTTTACTGATGTGGGCGTTCAGGCTGCCCAGCTTCTTGTACACGCAGCTACAGTCCATGCACGGGTACACGGGGACGCCTGCGGTCTGACAGAGTGAGGCACGCACAGAGAGAGAGAGAGAGAGAGAGAGTGAGTGAGAGAGAGAATAGAATATATTCTACCTTTACCAAATGGTCTATAATCACATAGTAGAAAAAACAAAATGAATAACAGATGCAATGAATAGACGGATTGCATTACACAGGACATTTGTAATGACAGTGATGCATTAGAGCAGCTAAGAGGTCACGACTCTGAGTCTCTGACCCTCCAGTGTTGACAGAGATCCATTAGCACCGCTATACACCAATCAGCCATAACATCAACATCACCACCAGGTGAACTTAACAACAACATATTACCAACTATGAACCAGTAAACATGTGACAGGTTCGGGGCACCCAAGGCTTACAGGGTAGCAAAGGCCAGTTAATGCTGGCCACAAGAGGAAGGCACCAAAACACCCAGTGTACCACAGCCCGCCACACATAGAGCCCAGCAGGAAAAGCTCAAGGCCACCAACCAGGCCTCCAAACTCCCCATATCACAATCCAGTCGATGACCCATGAGCCGGACAAACAAATGGGATCAACGGGGAACCCACCCTGCAACCCACATCACCCAAAGGATCCACTGCCAACATTCTAATGCCAGACACCACAGGACACCCCCAGAGGGCCTGCAAGGTCACGCCCCAAGGTGCCAGAACCACTCCAGTAGCACAAGTGAGACCCAAAACCTATGTGGTTTTAATGTTAATGGTTTTAACATTTAAACAACTGACAATGATGAAGAACAGCATCTCTTGGGAAACGATAAGTTTGAGCAGAGTTTATTCCATAAAAATTACCCAGATATCGACATGGTGACTGCCAAATATTAGGGGACGAAGACCGTAGGTCTCCAGGCACCTCACTTTCCAGACCATGAAACATTATTCATATAATTTCTGGCATGTGTCAGACACAAAGTTCCCATGTGAGATGGAAGAGAAACTTATAGCTGAGATTGATCCAAAAAAACAGCAGTGCGCGTTTACTTCAAGATGCTGAATCCAAATATTATCGCAAAGCCAAACTCAGATGTCTGAGAAAGAAAAGAATTTTGACACACGGCAAGAGTGCCTGACTCTCGGAGGAAATTAAATTCACGTCACATGCTGAGAACGGTACGGTACTTGCACTCTTAGGGTGAATAAACATCACACACATGGTGCAGGTCAGACTGGACCAGAGGAAAGGAGGGAGACCTCTCACTGTCTGAGGAAAATTTACCATCCTATCCACCGTGAATCTATCAATCATTCAAGCATATAAAAAAACATCTAACTTCAAACATCTAACATAAGGCATGAACCAGTGAGAAACTGGTGCAGATGATGAGAGACGACCAGGCCGGTGATTAGCATACTGGTGATGCTGAGTTGTTGGAATAGATGAAAGGGGAAATGAGGTTGCTGCTGATACACAACCAAATTTTACACTGTTTCTTTAGATGCTTTTAAAAACTGTCACGGTAAAAACATTTGTTCTCATATCTTTGATTTATCCTTTTGATTAAATTTAGTGTTGAATGAAATCAGAGCCAGTGATTCGTAGCAAAAATCTATAAAGTGCGAATAGGACACAAAGCTGCTATGTAACAAAGAGAAAAGTATAGTTTTCTGAAAGTAGTTGTTTAGTTAACATTTATGGAAGCAATGCTTTTTAACACCGTTTTCCACAACAGGACGTCAAGCGTCCCAGGTTTCCTGGTAACATTTGTTTCGTGTCTCATTTCAGAGTGAGAAAAAAAAAAAAGGAACAAGGGTTTAGCACTGCTGTAATGTAACTGACAGCAAGAATGTTCCAGGTTTAAAATTGCATGTCCAACAGAGGTAAGTGCATCCTCAAAAGTAGTTTTGAAAGATTATTCAAAACGGTGTGAAAAAAAAAATGCTTTTATGAATGTTTGCAGCTTTTCCCAGTCGCTTCGGAGCATTTCCTGAATCTACGTTAAAACTGTAAGCCTTTAACTTGAGTAACTTAAGTTAATAATATTTATGTCATCTGAATAATTTCTTGTGTCGCTGTTCACAAACATACTAATCAAAATGCTTGTCGGTCAATCTTGTCAGCAGTGTTACAGCATGCTCTATAAGCTGATCAAAGCTATGGCCAAGATTTGATGGAAAAAATGAAAAATGTACACTTTGGGGTGGACACTTTGCATTGCAGAAATTTATATGCATTATAGACAATGTTACACAGTACTGTACGTGGAATATTGATTGCAAGAAAATGTAAAGGATTTATGCTTGTGCTTTTTGCTGATTATTCTGTACTTTCCTTAAGAGGTCTTGTTACTGCGATACAGAAAAGAAAAAGACAAGACTGTTTTAAGCACGGTATACAACGACAACAAAAAGTCCAAATGTAAAAAACACCCCTTAAGCAGAACTGGACATGCAGCACAGTATGAGAAATTAAAGTGCTGTTATTCTAAACTTCTAGACTTTCCTGTCTGTCAGGCCACAGATTCTCTTCTACATCACAATTGAGCACTGAAAGAATCTTTAGGAGTGTTTTATCCATCCTCCGTAGGTGCCCGCTGTGACATCTTCATGCACGGTATCCATGGCAGGCAGGTATTTCAGAGAACAGGTTCATCACTGGTTGATCAAATGCTTCAAACGTTCCTCTCTCCACTTGTGAAGTCAAGATTGACCTGAGAGCATTTCAGCAATTCAACCACACATTTACGGAAAAATTAAACTCTAATAAAAATAGAAAATAGATTAGATCAGCTGGTTAAACCATTCATCCGGTTGTGATCATGAACGGATGCTTTGATGCTTTCGGAGAGAGAGAGAGACTATTCAGCAGAGAAGCAGTAAATTACATTTTGATCAACATGACATAAGCAAATGAGAACGTAGGAAACAGCAGGCAGTTGTACAGAATCATTTGCATGAACGTGCCAAAGCATTTGCAATTTGTTCGATTGAATGTGAAGCTGATGTGCAGATTGCACAAATTGTTTTGAGAATTTCAGCTCTGTTTTGGGAGAAAAAAAAACTGAAGAGACTGCTCTAAAAAAGTCTTTGTCTCCTTCCTGATTTTTTTTTTTTTTTTTTTTTTTATCTTGCAAATTGCAGTTTTAAAATGATGATTTCTTTGATTAAAGGAAAAAGGCTGTGCAAACCTACCTGATGCTATGTGAAAAAGTAATTGTGCTTCCCATTACATCTGGTATAAAACTAACACTGCATTTCATATAAAGAACATCATACCAACAGTCAAACATGGTTGTGACGGTCTGGGGTTTTCTTAGCAGCTTCATGACCTGGACGACTTGCCATTATTTATGGAACCATAAATTCTGTGACTACCAGAAAATCCTGAAGGAGAATGTTCCACCAACAATTTGTGACCTCGAGCTCAAGTGCATTAAAGTTATACAGAAGGACAATGATCCGAGATAGTCTGGACTTAAATCCGATTGAGATGACCTGAAACAGGCCGTTCAGGCTAAACACTTCTAGAATTTCCTGTCTGTCAGGCCACAGATTCTCTTTCACATCACAATTCAGCACTGAAAGAATCTTTAGGAGTGTTTTATCCATCCTCTGCAGGTGCCTGCTGTGACGTCCTCATACTGTATGTCGTATCCATGGCTTCATCCATTGGTGGAGTCAAGATTGACCTGAGAGCATTTCATCAATTCAACCACACATTTACGGAAAAATAAAACTAAAAATAATTTTAAAATAGAAAATAGATTAGGACAGCTGGTTAAACCAGTTATCGCAAACGCTTGATTGTAGTTGTTGCCGCCCAGGGTGGAACAGGGTAGGTTTAGGAGGCAATTACTTTTTCCACATAGAGCATGGCAGGTTTGGACAGCTTTTATTCCGCCTTAATAAATGAAATCATCATTTAAAAACTGCATTTTGTATTTAATCAGGTTATCTTTGTGTAATACAGTAAGTCCTCAACTTACGAACGAGTTCCATTCCGGGAGCGCGTTTGTAAGTCGGATTCATTCGTAAATCAGACAAAGTGAGTCTTTTACACCTTTGACACAAATATACAATGGAAAACATTAAAAAATAAAAAAAAATAATAATAACATACAGGGTAGGTGTTTTGGTTACGCATTATACTCTAACGGACCCCATTTTGTCTCGGAGCTGTCTCGAACTGTAAACTCGTGTCTTGTTGAGGATTTTGCTAAATTAGGATTACTCACCATCAGGGAGATATCTTTCTATCAGAACCAACATTCATCTTTTCAGCAATTTGAGCTTGAGTAGGTTTTGTATTGGATCGGACTACACAGGCTCTGACTGAGTTGTTTAGCCTTCACAATATTTCCTATTGCCATCTCAGGGAGTTTTTCCTTGCCACTCGTCCTCGGCTTGCTCATCAGGGACTATCGAATAATTTTGATTCATACACATTCACATTTCATACATAACTTGTGTAAAGCTGCTTTGCAACAATGTCAATAGTTAAAAGCACTATACAAATAAAATTGAATTGAATTGAATGTGGGCCTTGTCAAAGTAGCTACAGTGACAATATAGGCTTCTGTTGTTCATGAGTTTTCCACTGACAACCTTGGCTACCCTTGTTTAGACCTGACACAACTATTACCTTCTTAATTAACCTTCCAACATTAACATTCCAACATTATTTGTAATATCTGCCATTTTTAGACACCAGTGCTGCCCTGTACACGCCTGCTTTGTGTCTGCTTCCAGTCCATTAGCTGGTCTTATAACAACAGCAACGCTTCATCTTATGAGACATTTCTGAAGCCCTTTTAGCCTGCGCATGTGTGCATTGTGTCATGAAATGGAACGGCCCATGAGTGTCCCTCTGACCCTCTCGTGCTAACAGAGACACGCTAACACCTCGGTAGATGTTAATGGAAACGGTGTGGGTGTGTGCGCGTTACTGGGCAAAACATAACACAGAGAGAAATAAATATAGCAATACAAACAGATGAGGTGAATCACCTCAGAGTGCACTCTCTGTACATGCGAGTGCAGATTTCCTTTTTGGGAGAAGGAGGCGGGGCATTGCATGCAGAGGTGTGGCTTCTCTCCGGTATGTCGCACCATGTGAGTCTGCAGCACCACCTTCTGGTTAAAAGCTTTACCGCAGTGTGTGCACTTAAATGGACGTTCTCCTAAACACACAAACACACAAACACACACACACAATATTAAAACATTCCATCATAACAGCACTACAAGTAGAAGCGCTGCAAATATCATTTATATATCAAATATATCATCAGTGTGTGCATATGTGTGTGCGTTACCAGTGTGAATGCGGATGTGTCGGACAAGCTGGCTGGGTTTTTTAAACGTCTTGCCGCAGTGATGGCACGTGTTGGTGAAACCGCTGCGGTCGATGCTCCTCTTGTAGTTCCGTGAGCTGCTCATAACCGGCCTGAAAACAAAATGTGCGCACACACACGCACACACACAAATGCTGATACACCTGATGCAAAAACACACAATGTGTTTGTTCACTGGAGGCTGATCTTAGATCTGTTTGTTTTCTGTGTCGTAATAAAAATCTATCTGCATTAAGCAGGAAAAAAAACACAACTGATGTATGAACAGTTACGCATCAGACAGAAGAAAGTCAAACTCATCTCTCCGTCTCTGTCTCTCCGTTGTCACACACACACACAAGCTACTTAACTTCAAATGTCATTACATTTAACATAACAGGTATAGATGGGCAAAACGAGAGGCAGATAAATAAATAATAAACAGACACGAGGAGTGACAGAGGACAAAAAGCTAAACCGACAGACAGACAGAAAGAAACAGACGGGTGTTTCCTGAAGCTACACACACACACAACCTGAAACATCGCTCTGTCGAGATTTTTTTACTTTATATTATCCATTAATTATTTTTATTTAAATATTTTTGGGTTTTGGAACGAATCATCAAACGAGTTTTCATTATTTCATTTAGAAAATTTGCTTTGATATAGACGAGTGCTTTGATATACAAGCACGATTCCGGAAGGAATTATGCTCGCAATCCATGGTTTAACTGTATATATATTTGCAGAGACACACACATCAAGAGGACACTGACCAGGGTGTAGAAACATCTCAGCAACGATCAAGAGAACCGGGACGTATCCGAGATAAATTTCAAGTGTTGTTGCTAAGGAACTGAATACCTAAATACACGTGATATTTCAGCGTTTTTTCTTAAATAATAAATTTACAGACATTTCTAAAATTCAGTTTTCACTTTCAAAAATTCTTTACTCTTTCAACTGTGGTATTGGACTGCAACATAACTGAAAAAAGGAAAGAGGGTCTGTTTACTTTCTGAATGCACTGTAGAGTCGAAAATGTAAGACAGACAGACAAAGTGTAAAATAAACAGACACTGAGACAGACAGATAGACAGACAGACAGATCAAACACCTGAACATATGCATAATCACCCGCCACACTGACAGACACAAACACACACCTAATCTTTGCGTGGGTGCGGTTGTGCTCCTTCAGCTGATTGCCCGAGGGGAACTCGGCTCTGCAGGTCTTGCAGGTGAAAACCCGGGTTCCGGAGAGTTCTCGCCGGTGCTCCTCCAGGTGCAGGGTGAGCTGGTTCTGCAGCACGAACTCATCGCCGCACTCCGTGCACAGCAGATTCTGACCCGCAGCAAACACAAACACACACACACACATCGTTAACATGCTCGATCACAATGCACAAACTCAGAACCACACAACCTATGGTATTTACCGTACTACACTGTGTGGTATTTACCATTTTTACACTGTATGATATTTACCATATTATACTAAATGATATTTACCGTATTACACTGTGTGGTATTTACTGTATCACATTGTATGGTTTTTACCATATTATACTGTACGATATTTACCGTATTACACTGTACAGTATTTACGATATTACACTGTATGGTATTTACCATATTACACCATGCGGTATTTACCATATTACACCATGCGGTATTTACCATCTTATACGCTACGATATTTACCGTATTACACCGTACGGTATTTACCGTATTACACTGTACAGTATGGTATTTACCATATTACACCGTGCGGTATTTACCGTATTACACCGTGCGGTATTTACCGTATTACACTGTGCTATATTTTCTGTATTACCCTGTACGGTATTTACTGTATCCCACTGTCTGATCTTTAGGGTATTACACTTTACAGTATATACTGTAACTCTCACGCGCCATATTTGTTCACTACTAGTGCACACTCATTTGTCTCACCTCCTCTTTCTCGTGCACCATGATGTGAGATTTGAGACTGGCGACTCGGGTGAACTTCTTCTCGCACACGGGGCACGTGGGCTCGATCGTGCTATGAGTCGACTTGTGCAGCCTGAGGTTAAACTCCACGTTGTATGACTGGGGACACTTGTCACAGCGGTGAGGCTGCGATAAACAGACAGAGGGACGGAGTAAAGACGAACATACACAGAGAGACAGAAAAGTAAACAGACAGAGTGTCAGTATAGTAGTTCTATATTGCTGAATTTTATGTACTCCTGTCTATACTCCTGTGCATGCATCTGTCTGTGTGTCTGCTTTGGTATCTTGCCTTGTCGTTAGCTTCATGCTCTTTGAGGTGTTTGAGTAGCTGGTTCTCTGTGCTGTAGGTAAGAGGGCAAATGCTGCATCGATGTTCAGCACTGCTCGCGCTCTCTGCTCTCGGTTTCTCTTCTCCATCTGAGGAAAGACGTTGGGAACAGGCACTAGTGAAACGCTAGGATAAGTGCATAACTGTAGCAGGGGATTAACTGAAGAAATAAAGGTAGCTTTTACTCTCATAACCGTGTTCTGTTATTTTGCACAGTCAAAAGTCTCTGTTTGACTTGAACGTCCAACATACTTAAAGAACACTTAAAGGAAGTAATGATAAAGTAAATAAAATAAGCTGCTCAACATTGGCAGAGCATGACAGGTTTCACAGGACCAGCCAATCAGTGACTGGAGGCAGGGTGAATCTGATTGGCTGTTTCTTTTTCAATCTAAAACAGCTAATCGGATTGAAGGGTTTTCCGGGAAACTGATAGTTTTATCATTTTCCAAGGTGATGGAAAAACTGCTCCCACTCTCCAATCCCCCACTTGCCAGCTTTCTCCTAATGTTTGCTCTTTTAAACTCTGTGTATTTAAACTCTGATACAGCAGGTGGCAGTATGCACTTACTTGGTTTGTGAGCAGCCAGCCTTTGCTCTATGCCCAATATTATTGATATTTTGGAAAATATTTCAAGAGTAACACTCTTGCATGTCTTCCTACTTTATCAGCTATGGCTGTGTAAATCAGAGGATGAGATCGGGGGGTGCTACACACACAGAGGAGACAGCGGCACTGATGACGTTACATCTAAACAGTGATTCAATTCCGTTCTTAGGGACTACTGGCTTCTATATAGCCTGAGTATGCTGTAATGTTCTCTACTTTTTCAGTAGACTTGGGCAAGATTCCTGAGCGCGGATTGATTATGTTCTCACTGATCAAAATGAACCAGACTTTGGTGTCAAGGTGTTCTCGCAAACATTCCCAGGCCCTAATGTGAAAATGCATTTAGTCACGATGAGTTCATGCAAGAGAGTGCACACATAATGCATAGTACCCACTGTAAAAGTGTATCGAGGCAGTGTTATGATCCGTGACGTTATGTGGCAATAAAATGTTTTTTAATGTTCTGTTTTTGCTTTCCTGATGGCATGACAATGCCAAGATTATTTGGGCTCTTTATGCATTAGCATTATACATGCACATTACTTGAAAATTCTTGGGATGTCCCAGAAAAGAAACAGCATCATGGTAAATGTGTGCTGTAATCAAAGTGTAATAAATGTTGAGAGAATGACTATTTCTTTTGTTCCTGGTCATGCAATTCATAACACATAATTTTTGGAGCAGCAGGTACTGAATAAAAATTTAGGTCCAGTCAATAAAATTTTCTTCAAGCCAAGATCTGAATTTCTTGTTTGTGTCAGGAATAAGATCTCTTATATGCAGTCATTCTAAGTCTATAAAAATTAAATATTTTAAATGTTCATAGCATTTTAATTTGTATGAAGTTTGATGGCTTGTGTATTTTCCTGTACTCAGATGGAATACAAACAACAATCTTAGATCAACCTTTCGTGAATCCTTAATTGCACGCTGCTGGGCTGTAAATGAATGTGAAAGGGCTCTGGTTGCTCTGTCATACTGGTCTCTCAGTTTGGGTATTTTACACATCTTCACCTTGGACTTCTGGGGATATGTTTGCACTTTTGTCTCACTGCGGCACTTCAAATTAATGATCTTTATTATCGCAACGGTTTCGGAAGAAGAAATACATTGTATATTGATATGTCCATTCATCTTTGATGGTTCAGTTTTCATAGTCTACTTTCCTTTTCTTGGAGCAAGCCATGCTGTGTCGAGCTTTCATTTCTGTTTCTTCTGCACACTCTCTACGTCTCTACATGGTAAACTATTGCATTGATTGACTCATATAAAAGTGACGCATATAGCCACGCCCACCTAGAGGGGAAAAAAGCGCTAGATTACTGGTAAATTAGTTGTCCTTGTTTCAGAAAAGTATCAGGGTTCGGACAAAAGGGTCACTTGATCCAGATCTGAACCGCAGTCATTTAGTGACGCATGATCTAGAAGCTATAATGTACTGTACGTTCACGCAGAAATTACTTTTATTTACTCTCAAAAGTATAACTTTATTCTGCATACTTTTTACATGACTTTGATGTTGAAAAATTCTCAGAAACCTAAATTTACACATTTCCAAGATTTGATAATTTAAAACATGGGCATCGATTGCTCAGTGGTAGGTTTTCTGCCATCATGCGGGTTAAATTCCCAGCCCATGCCCAAACCATAGCCAATAAATGCAGTGCCGGTCCCAAGCCTGATTGAAATGTAAGTACGGTTTATCATAATTCACAGCAAGTTTTGGCGTAGTGATTACATTTCCAATCTTTCCGTGCGAACCTCATGGAACCTCGCAGAACATCGGCCAGTCACTCGAGGTCCCTAAGATATTGGTGTAAGGGTTGCATCAGGAATGGTAGCCGGTGTTAAACCTACTGTATGCCAAGCTGGGTGAGGATCGGACGGTTCACTTTGGCGACCCCTTCGATGGGAGCAGCCGAAAGACTAACGAAAATCATTTTAAAAGATTATCAATTACATCGCTCTGTGTTGCTGCTAATATACTAGATTTTATGCATTTAATCAACTTTTAATTTTACCTAACTTTACCCATAGAGTTTGCCATGTTTTGATAAATATCGACTCTGAGTTTGAGAAAACTCTTTTCTTCACGTGTCGCGTTTTGCTACGTTAACGACTCGATAAACTTGCAAACGACCGTGTGACGTCATCGGGAGGCTTCTCGAGCGGGTTACTTTCCCCTGCAAAGCCCTGGCAGCATTGTTGACACCTATTTAGGTTTGCAAGCGCAAAATTAAAGCACAATTCGGTCCTTTTCCGAAACGCTAAGCACTAGAAATAACCTCACCGAGCTGGACATGCAAGATTAACATAAAACCTCAGCTTGTAAGAACATTTAATAACTGGTGTTTATATTAAAAAGTCCCAAAGTTAGCTGTTTAGCTTAGCCTTAGCGCCATTACGATGAGAGTTTTGAACACGTATGAAAAAATACCCTTGAAACAAGAGAGCAGAAACAGTAATAATACTATAAACCGTGTGCAGTGTGTGTGTGTGTGTGTGTGAGAGAGAGAGAGAGAGAGAGATACTCCGCTACTCATCACACGGACTGCACGCGAGTGCGCGAAACCGAGCAGCGGAGTGTTATTCATATCATTCCGCCTCAGTCTCGCGCACAAAGCAGCGCACGCCCGCAGTACCATATCCGGGGACTATATACACAATGTTTAACTGCGGGTATCTCCGTCATGCCCCGGCCCGGCCGCACAGCGCGGACACTGTTAAATAGCTAACACGCTGTAGATTTTATCCGACGTGTCGTGGTGTAGTTTACCTCCCGCGCTGGCAGTGTTATCCCTGTGTTTCCGAGGCCGGCCCCGCGGCATAGTTCCAGCTTTGGCCGAGGTGTACTGTGAACCAGTTCAAAATGGCGGCTGCTGTTCCGTCACAATAGCACAGCAGCACACAGAGAGAAGCACTTTCTGATCCCATGAAGCACTGAAATAAACTGTTTTAATCACTTAAACCGACACATTAACACATGATACGGTGGATTTATTATAAAGTACAGTATATACATTTTTTAAATGGGCATTCATTTTTGTAAATATACAAGAAAATGTGTAAGCAAACTGGTGGCTTTAAAGTGTATCTACAGATCCATCCATCCATCTAGGAACCTCTGTAGCCCAGCTACGGACCGTGAAGGTCAATGATAATTACCACTGTAATCATTGCCATTCCCATTGTATGAGTGTGTTTTGACCAGAGGTCCTACCACAGTCATATAATGGGAATGATTACAGTAGTAATTATCATTGACCTTCACTGTCCCAAGACAGTGCTAACCGCTAGCTTTATCTCCATGGCTTTGGACTCCAGGAGGAAACCGGAGTACCCTGAGGAAACCCACCAAGCACAGGAAGACCATGCAAACCCCATGCACACACCCAGACCGACCCAGAGGCAGGAATCAAACCCGGACCCTTGAGACCCAAGGCGGCAGTGCTAACCGTTAAGCCACTGACAGGCAATAGGGGAACACCAATTAGCCTAATCTGCAATTTGGGAACACCCGTTAGCCTAATCTGCAATTTGGGAACACCCGTTAGCCTAATCTGCATGTCTTTGAGCTGGGGGAGGAAGCCCGCCAACACGCAAAATCCACGCACACGGACCCGAGGCGGGAATCAAACCTGGTCCCTGGAGGTGCAAGGCGGTGTTTCAGTGCTAACCACTTAAACACTGGCCCCCTTTTATGGCTTAATTCCACTTCATCCTTCATCCTTTCCAGGTCCATTCATGCAATGGAGCCTAGCCCAGTTACCTCAGAGGGTAAGGTCGGGTACATCATGGATGAGGTGCCAACACATCGCATGTCAAAGGCACTTACACACATGCACACATATACACAAATTCATACATTACAGGCAATTTGGAAAACAGTGCGTATCTCTGGACCCGGGGTTAAACTGTGGTATACCCAGGGGAAAAAACATGACCTCCCTGGCAGAACTCTGGACACTGTAACTACTATCCTTTGGGCTATCCTAGGCTACACCAAGCATGCGTAGACCCTGGCAGGTTAATCAAATATTCAAGTTAATAAATATGAGGTTTCAGTTATTTATACAGAGAAATAATAATAATTAGTCTGCACAATGGTGCTCAGCATTGCCGACTTGCACCTCCAGTATCCGGGTTTGGATTCCCGCCTCGGGTCTGTGTGCATGGAGTTTGCATGTGCTTGGTGGGTTTCCTCTGGATACTCTGGTTTCCTCCACAGTCTAAATACAGTACATGCATTAGGCTTATTAGCCATCACAAATTCCCCCATAGTGTGTAAATGAGAATGTGTGTATGTGTGTATGCAATGGATTGGCACCCTGTCCAGAGTGTACCCCGCCTCATTTCCCAAGACTCCTCCTGAGATATATATTGGATGTTTAGATAGCTATGAACATGCAGGAGTACAGGTATTCCTATTAAAGTGGACAGTGAATGTATACCACCCCTTCATGACTTTAAACAGTACAGCGGTCTGGTCAGGTGTTAGCGTCAACAAGCTTCTGTGTCCTCTGGACTATTGACTGGAATTGCAAAAACAAATGTTGTGCTCTGTGGATTTCAACGAGAATCGCTTTGTTAGTGAAGCAGGAAATGGTTTGTTGTAATTTAAATAACATAACATTTGTGTATTCCATATACTTTATTTGTGTGTAGCAGAAAATGAAAGAAAAAATATACTGTATATAGCCTATAAATAGTAGAGTCCAATCTATAATTTTGTACCATACATTAAAATATTTTGACTAATCCTGTAGTAGGTGTGCTTTACCAGCAGGGGGCACCAATGTCAATGAAACCATACAAACATTACTGTTATTATTATTATATGAAAAAAAAAAGTTGTAATATAATACGGATTATGATATTCAAATATAAAGATAAAAAAATTGATAATAGAATTATAAAAAAAATTATTTTGCTTGTTATTCTTATAAAAGAGCCATGAATGTGAAAGTGTTATTCGTATAAACAATAATAATAATAATAATAATAATAATAATAATAATAATATCTTTTATTATTATTATTATTATTATTATTATTATTATTATTATTATATGTAAGTCCATATTAACAAGATATATTATATTATTAAAGCATGAAAATTTATAAATACTAGCAGTGTGAATAAAGGTTATTTTTCTCTGTGTGTGTGTGTGTGTGTGTGTGTGTGTGTGTGTGTGTGTGTGTGTGTGTGTGTGTGTGTGTGTGT
>JAQQZT010000018.1:5897925-5921018 GCA_030068275.1 Clarias platycephalus
GTGTGTGTGTGTGTGTGTGTGTGTGTGTGTGTGTGTGTGTGTGTGTGTGTGTGTGTGTGTGTGTGTGTGTGTCATGTTGTAGCAGATATGTTGTGAGCACTGGGGTAAGAAGCAATGTGTGTGTGGGGTAATGAACAATCACATGAGAAAGATTAGTGTGCTGTTGAATTCTGAAATCTGTTACAGAAAATGAAAGCGTTCATGAATTTTTCTATAAACACACAGTAGGTGAGTAGATCTACTGTAAGTACAGGAGCTGATGGTTGGCACATCTTTCTGCAGTTGACAAACTAAGGTCATTACTGTGGTATAAGAGAAATAAATCACTGTTAATGGGAAATTATGAAGTTCTGGATGTTAAGAGTTCCGCCGCTTCACAACCATCATTCTTTCCCTAAAACAGCATGTCTTATTCTATACATAAATCCCTTAATATTTAAGAATTAAAAGATGGAGCCCTGATACTTCTAGGTCACTGAAATATATTTAAACTTTAATCTCACCGTTATTACAGTCCATAGATTAGGGTTATTCCTCTCCTTGTTCTTCTTCCCAGATTCCTGTTATGAGCACAATCCAAAATCCGTAACCTACTGTACAGGCTCTGTGCATGCTTTCTGTTCTAGATCAGTTCAGTTTGCTGTTTAAAAAATATAATAATTTTGATCTTTTTTTGCTTTCATACATTTTATGATTTAAATCTTCCTTCCCTCATTTCTAGTCTCCTTCTGTACTTCCTATTGCTTTTCTTTCTTCCTTTCTAGACTCTTTCCTTCCTTTCTTATGTATTAGTTTGTTACTTGCCTTCTTCTTTCCTTTCCCTTTCTTTTTGGCTCTTTTCTTTCATTCTTTCCTTATTTATTTATGTCTTCCTTCCTTAGTTGCTGTTCTGAAATCTCTCTCTTTCTCTATATATAGATAGATATAGATTTGTATATATTTTTTTTAAATAAATGTTATTCTTTCAAACTTCCTTTTATTACTTCTTGTCCTTTTGTCCATCCTTCCTTTAATTCTGCATTCATTCCTTCTTGTCTTACTTGTTCCTTTTTGTTTCCATTTTTCTTTTTCTCATTCCTTCATCCATTGCCATTTGATACGATATATGAAAACATGACTTTTGATTTGCGGTTTTGATTTCATATTTTTATACTTTTAAACCATCCATCCTTCCTTCCTTTCCTTCCTATGTGGCCCCTTCCTTACTTCTGGAATTTTCTTCATGAACCTTCCTACTTTTCTCTTACCTTCCTTCATCTCTAGCCTCTATATATTGATTTATGAGACTTCTCATAATAAATGTCTGCATAAATACGTTTTATTACCTTCATGCAGAACATGAAGTACTTGACATCCCATATAAAACAGGACGTGTGGCCTATATGCATTTCTACATTTAGGTCCATATAAGACCCAGGACTGCGGAGTGGGATGTGGAAATACACCGCGGATGAGGCTCGTTCACACGTTGAGGCAATTTAGAGTTAAACGAGGTCAGGGCAAACCAGAGAACCTGAAGGAAACCTACAAGGATGGAAACGTGAGCTCAGGACCAAAAGCAGGATCATGGAGCCATGAGACAGCAACGCAACCTGCTAACCACTGTACTGCCTGTCATTATATGATGTATGAAGAATTTATGCAAATGATCCACCGTGAAACACTAAACACACACACACACACACGTAAAAGATTAGAAGGAGTCACGAATGTGGCCCTCGATGCAGAAAAAAAACAAGCTTCTTTACTTTAGTGTGTGTTTCGTCTCAGTGGACATGACAAGTGTGAGCATCACGCACACATCTGTGTCTCTCTGTCACAGTGGCATGGATGTGGCACCACACACACGCGCCTCCTGACAGGCCATGGGTCCGGGCCCCGTGTGCAGATCAAGCCCTCCCGCATGCAGATTGTGTTTAAATTATGCGCGCCATGTCAGGTTGTTGTGCTGGCCGTGACACGTGTCACCGAACCGCCGCGTCTCGGCTCGTGCTAACGATGCGCGTGAGCGTCCTGCAGCCAGCCACCCCACCCCCGCCCCATCAGGCCCAGCGTGTGTGTGTACTGAATGTGTGTGTGTGTGTGTATATATATATATATATATATATATATATGTGTGTGTGTGTGTGTGTGTGTGTGTGTGTGCGTGTCATAGACAGAGTGTATCCCACGTGTCTCGTGCATGAGAAAAGAGACGGACAGCTCTGTCTGTACCTGCTGGATAGGGGGTGATGCTCTCACAAAAGGATAAAAAAAAAAAAACCCACACACATTTTTATGACACATATACATACATATACTGTACACACATCATATTCATGAAAATACACTGTGTGAGAAGTGTGTGTCCGGTGTATAGAATTCACAGTAAAACTTTTGTCTTGTACTGACATCATTGTGGATGGAAATACTCACACGCCAGTAACACAATGTTCTAATATGTTGTCAAAGGTTCTTCGGTAGTTCTTTAGGAACGACACTAAACTTGTAAAGCCAGTGCTGAGAAAACATCATGTGGCCAATCAGTGTTGCAGGTAGGTCGAACTCCTTCCTCTATATGGTGCACCATGTCTAAAAACCAGCTTCATTAAGATACTATCACACTTTTACACACGACATTATTATTATATTTATTTTCACATTTTGTTCCTTGTGTGAGGATTCACTGAAATTAAAGACACAAACAAGCGAAATTGTATCTGTAGAAATTGTATGTAAGAATTTGTATCCAATTCGTTTCAAAAATCCCAGTCTACGAATGTAGATCAAACATAACATGCATGAATTTCATTTGTATAAGGGGCGTTTAAGTCAAACTGGGATTTCTTGTGAATGACGATTCTGGCCGAGGTGGCTCTGAGCCCAGTGCAGGCGTACAGTACCCTGGAACTTCTGATCCTTGAAAATTGACAGATAACCTGTGGAAGTGACGCATGTGCATGGGAATTGTACACGCAATCATTCCTGAACACTGCTTCCACATTACAGGACATGATTGCCACATGGTCCAAGCCATTTTCACATGTCTGGGCCATCAAAGGAGTTCCTGGGAGGCCAGCGTTTCAGACGTGAATCAGGCAGCCTAATCATGGCCCTGGCATTCTGAGAAAAATTTCTTCCTTGATGTTATCCAAGCACTAGTGAAACGATGGGATTAGTGTAGCAGGGGATTATATAAAGAGACATAAAGTTCGTTTGTCTGCTCTTATAACTGTGTTCTGTTATTCTGCACAATCAAAAGTCCCAGTTTGACTCGAACACCCCCTATTTAATTATTTTTTCCCTTCTATTTAAACATTGCCCAATTTGTACTGTCATGTCCTCAGTAGTCCTCCATCACATGCACAGACAAATAGAATATAAATACATTTAACATGACTTAAAACTTTTTTTGTAAGAGATACAAACAAATTAAATACAGCAGTTTTAGTTACATTTCATTTCAGTCATGATGGCTTAGTGCAGGGAAGTGCGTACTACTAGTGGCCCGGAACTGAGTGAAGAAACATCTTCAAATCTTTTGATCTTAGTGCCACTAGACAAAATGAGATGGTGGTGGTTGGGGTGGTGCAGTGAAATATGTCCAGGCAATAATTTGAATTGGCCCATTACTGCATCATTACAAATTTGCATAAAATTGAGATAATATGAATTAAATATAGTCATGCAAGTGGTGATCTATTGCTTTGTCAGATTCATTCTTTGTCTTTCTTCACCTCGGGGACATCTTGGACATTTCCTTGAGACTAAACCCTAGGTGAGACTCCAGATGCTTAACATAAGCTGAAGAAGTCCTGAATTTAGAATCACACTCCCCACAAAGAAACAATGGATTCCTGGAGTCCAGATTCTTCAAAAACTTGGTCCCTCCTGTTCTCCTGAGCTGGTACTTCACGTTAGCGAGCCAGTGTGAGACCGTGGTCATTAAGAGACCTGTGAACTTGCAGATTTTTACACGTTCACGAGGACAGAGGTCCGTTACGACGTAGCGACCTTCCGGCGTCTGTCTCAGGCTTGAAGCGAACTCGGCTTGAAGAATGAGAAGGTGCTGAGGGTTCCAGTTGGATTGACGACCTTTTTGCTTCTGCGCGAAAGAAAAGTTCTCAGTCAGATCATCAAATGAACTTCCTTCTGTGTCGGATTTTGCTAAAAGGCATGGTGGTGATAAGGGAATGGAAGTATGCTGGCTACTGAGGCTTTTTACCATGTCTGAGATGTCCATGAGGGCATTTTCCTGTAGGTTTACAGAATCTGAGGGTGAAAAGTGATGAGGCCTGCTTCCGTTAGCTTTGTTGCTGGTGTTGATAATGCTTTCTTTATCAATGCTGCTGGTAATGCTTTTGCATTTTCGCAGATCTATAGGCTGGTCAGTGTCCTTGTCTGTGTCAAGCATCTCATTTCTCCTATCAGATGATGAATAGTGGCCCGTTTTGTCTATCACCCTGTTGCTGATCTTGTACAACACTGAGAGTGGATCAGAGGACGAGCCGACCACTTTGGAGGCTTTGGGAAGGTGTGTGTTCACAACTAACTGTAGTGAACTAAGAGGGCTGATAAAAGGTCTCTCAGTTGAATGGTCATAAACCATCCCTAAACTGTGCCCGTTTTTGATGGGTGATTTGCCTAATTCTAGACTATCGTTCTTATTCTGGCTTTCTACCAGCATCTCCACCGGTTCCACTTTACACATATATCCATTTGCCTTTGTATCCACACTTACTAGGTTTTCTTTCAGTAATGGTGTTGTTGATTTGGCTGCATCTGCATTCTCCATTCTTTCTTCCCTCTCTTTCTTTACCATGATGTTTTCTGAGACATCCATGGTAGATACACTGTTCCTATGGGACTGTCTGGGATGAGTGTAAATCAGTGACCTGGGGTCAGGTTCAAGTGATTGTAGGTTGTTGTTGATGGCTGTCTGAACACTTTGAGCCACTGGAGGAAGGACAAATGGCTTTGCAGTTCCCTGAAGTTGATAAGCAGCATGAATGCTGGAGTATCCTCCCCAGGTGGGCGCACCTGTCTGAGCTTTACTGATGGCACTGGACACTGTGTTCTCCAAAGACTTCAGAATGTCCAGTCCTCCTTTAGCAGCCTCTTCAAGGTCATCCTCTTTAAGATAGTTGAATGATATGGGGTCCAAACCGACCTCTTCCATCTCCTCCTTGATCTTTCTCGCTGCAAATTCACTAACCTCCCCCGTCTCCTTCTTGGTCTCTGAACCAGAAGACAGCGCAGGCGACACTGACTGGAGTTGAAGAATGGTGTTTGTAGGAGGTAATGGAATTGACTGGATGTTTTCTTCCACATTTTGGTCAAACACTAGCTGCTTTCCCTTCTTCAGTGCAGTGTTTGTGACTTTCAGGAAGTGACCTGTGACCATCATGTGTGCTGTGAGTTGCTGCAGGGTATCATGCGAGCTCCCACACTCCATACACTTCAGAATCTGTGCTTTGCGTTCCTCAAACTGCCAAGTGTAGCTTGCACCATTCTGGTATCCGTACCGATTGTTCGGAGTAACAAAAGGATTAACAGTGCCCTTCATCTGAACCATCGAAGCCACTCTAGAGGAACATGTGATTGACTTTGGGGAACAAGGGGAAATTAGGGAGTCATGAAATAATCTTTTTTTGGCTGATGGCACCAGTTTGGTGGCCAAAGCCGACACAGGCTCTTTAAGAGGCACTTTCTGATAATGCTTAGTCTTAATCATGTGGACGCTCAAGTCCTGTAAAGACTCAAAGGAGTGACCACAGAACATGCACTTTAGCACTTTCTGGGCATCTTCTTTGCCCTCCATCTCCAACAAGGAACGCTTGCGGGGCTTCAACCAATGTTTGCCATTATTCTCTTCCTCTTTTTCATGGTTGTCATCATGGTAATGACCAGTATCGTTCATGTGAACTGTAAGACCTACTAGCGTGTCGTATGCAGCATTGCAGTCCTTGCACTTGAACTTGCTCGCACCAGTCAAAACGGAGCCGTAGAGTTTGTGGTTTTGCCGGTAGAGCTGGACCGTACTGAACAGGTTTGGCTCTAGTGATAAATGGTGATGAGTTTGTTGGAGTGTTTTAGCTACAGCAGCCTGATGCCAGTCATAAACTTCGCTGGCACCATTAGAAGCCTTAACGTTGCAGTTATTACCCGTGCAGCCATTTGAACTGCTGTCTGCTTTTCCATTAAAGATATTTCGATTGGCATTGCTTGGTCTGTTAATTAGGTAATTCCCATTGGTATTCATGCTAGCCGTGCTGGATGTAGCTGACCCGCTTTCCATGATATTCATCACAACATTGGACCAGGAGGCATTAGGGATCAGGCCTGCACAAACGGCTTTCGTCTGAGCTAGGGCGTCCGGGACGTTGTTGTCCGAGCTGCCGTGCACTTCTTCCTCTTCGTGTCCTTCTTCCTTCGAAGAAATGCTGGTAAAATCAGGGATCTGATCACTAGTGTCGCTACGTGGGGAAAGATAACCAGTATCAGGGTTGATACCATTACTGGTAGGGGAGTCCTGGAATCTCTGAGACCCTTTTGCATCCTCTTCCTCTTCAAATATGTATTCGTCATTGTTGTCTTCAAAAGTGTCTGCTTTAATCTTGACCGTTTGAAGGTACGCTAAGAAACAAAGAGACAGAGACAAAGAAATCAGTCTCAATTAAGAAACCCTATTAAAGCTATTCCTTTCTGTTTTGTGGTGTGTTGCGGAGTCAAATTTGTATGTTATATCTGTAGCTTTAAGCTATGTTTCATTAATTTTTTCGCTACATTCATTTTCTTGCCTATAAAATAACCTCATATATAACATCCTGAGACTTGACAAGCGCAATAAGCAGAAACACAATTAGCGCACACGCTTTCAGTACTAATATGCATGCATAATCAATGACCATTGCTTCTGGTGCTTATACAAACAAACAGAATATATGAAAGAGAGAAAACAGGCTGAAGGAGGTCATGCGTCATTCCCTGTACTACTTGTCTCTATGGGTGTGTGTGTGTGTGTCCTAGCATCAGTCCCTCTTGATGAAACAGATGTGCTGATGAAACTGTTTAGTACACCTGATATACTGTAGGTTTACTGGAAACAAAACTGACTCAAAACTCGAGTTGCGAAAAACTGACTTATGCTTGCGAACTACAGTACACATAATATTGTATGAGTGTGTTTTTTATATTTTCTATTATTATTATCGAGTTATGTTTACCCAAGCAGATTATAAAGCTAAATTTCAGGTGTCTTTGTATATTGGATCTTCCGAAATCTGTTATTTTCCCTATATTTTCTTAATTATAATACAATATAGTATGTAGTTTAAACGAGCACGTTGTGTAATAAATACAGTTCAAGGTGACGGCTGAAGCCAACAGAGCCATCTGCTACGGTCCAACAGCGTCTGTCACGTCACACACTGCTTATGCTCTCTCTCTCTCTCTCACACACACACACAATCTCACTCGCTCGCTCTCTCGCTACTTTTTCCACACACAATGCTGTCTAAGCAAAATGTAATGTCTTATATCAACAATTTATGTCATTTCTTTTATTACTTCTCACCATTAGAGGAAAAAAAAAAAAACAGTGACGAAGAACCGCTAAAAACAAGTAGAAGAGGATGAGTGAGCTATGAGGCTGGTCAGAGAAAGATTATGGTTGTGAATATATAACATAACCGGATTATGATGATGATGATGATGAGGATCATGATGAAAGTGTGGATGAAACTCCACCGAGATGCTGAATTATCTGAAAGGATGGGTTTCACAATATGTTGTGTGTTACATCACTGTGGAAAGAGATAGGTATTATTTCACCTCCAAACCCAGAGGAACAACTAAGACTCGAGCATACAGAGAGAGAGAGAGACACACACACACACCAATTACACTGTCCCTAGCAAGCTCCTCAACTACACAATGTCCTGTTTGAATCTCTTAGCCTATCCAAACAGAGGTGAAATTACGAACATATCAGACATATCGAACCCACTGAATATCTGCTTGTACGATTTTTTTTCTGTTACAGGCAACATCCCTCTCGCTAATGACCTCTAAGAAGTTAATCGGATCCCAGCGCAGTGTTTCAGCCCAACCAAAACCAAGCACGCAATCCAACAGAAAACCATTCAAATTCACCCGCAAACATGTCTACACACATTCCAAATCCCGTCTAAATATATCGAAACCCATCCAAACCGAGCCGAAACCAAACCAAAGGCATCGCAGAACATCCTAACCCAAGCCTAGAGTCATCTAATACCGGGCACACCCGTCCAACCAGAGCTTAAAGCAAATGGAAATCCCAAATAAACTCCGGTTTACGGAAAGTCAGCCATGTCATGTAGATGTTTAATGTTTAATCCCTTCATCTCGCCATCAAGAAATCTTTTCATCTCGGGTTACACAGAAGAAAAGAAAAGAAAAAAAAAAAAAGAAAAACAGCCAGCCACAACTGTAAAACACACACACACACACACGCACACGCACGCACGCGCGAGATATGGTATTATAAGCTGTTTTGCATGCAGGTATCATTTTCCCAATTAAAAAAAAAAAAAAAAACCACCAAAGGCACCGAGAGAGAAACAGCGGGACAGATAACACCAAAGAGACAAAGAGACAGAGTGGGACTGAGGAAGAGAGACAATAAACAAAGGCAGTTCACATGCAGCAACAGTGTTTGAAACATGTAATGCAAAATGCATGAGATCTTATTCACGCATAGACACACACACACACATGCACACACACACATACACAAAGGTCTCTCTTTCTTTCGTGTAATTGTGTAGAGCAAACATCAGGAGCAGCCACAGATGTTTCAGTTAACATACGGTTCTGCCTCAGTGCTTAATACTAAATGCTCATTTTCCCGATCATTTACTGTCTCACATACACACACACACATTAAAAATGTGTAATTAAAAATAAATAAATAAATAAATAAATAACTGAATACATGAATACATTAATTAATTATAATAATAATAATAATAATAATTATTATTATTACATTCCAGTCCTTGAAATTATCTACTTATTATAAATTTATATTTATATAAAATAAGTCAAGCTAAAAAAATATATAGCCACTTCAGGAAAAGAAAAATAGTATGATATATATTATATCAATTTAATATTAATAATATTATCATATTATTATCATAATAATATATAATATATAATCTATATGTTTATATAGTCTTTATCTAAGATGGTGTAGTGAAGAGATGTACTGTATATACTACTAGCACAAAAAACTACTCATTTTTAATAATAACTACTGTCCTGGAAATTATCTACTTAACAATAAATAAAGAAATAAAAAATATCCAGATTAGTCTGTATCTAAGATGGTGTAATGAAGAGATGTGGTATATAAGTCTCTTCATCACTACTTTAACTTTCCTCACCCGAACCGTCCTATCCAACCTCAGCAAACTCAAGCAAACCACTAGCACCTGCTCTTAAGTAATGATGTTCTCACTTTTTTTTTTTTTTTTGCAGAAATCCATTTCCCTGAAACTTCAGTTTCACAGTTCTACCTACTGGCCTGAAGAGCAGATTATTTTTGCCAGAATATTCAGAATTATTTTAATATTAAATACGTTATGGGCAGCGGTGGTGCCAACATTTAAGACTCTGGGTTGCTGCATGGAAGGTTGATGGTTCAAGCCCCAGCCCAGCCTCAGCACCACCAAGCTCCGGAGGATGTATCACGTCTGACCCTGGGCTCTGACCCCAGCTCCCTAACCGGGATGTGTGAAAAAAATCTTTGCATTATGCTGTAATGTACATGTGATAAATACTTTAATCTTACATTAATTATGAGTTTTCAACTGCGAAGCATTTAACTCAAGATAAGACCTAAAAACAAAAAGCTGTTGTAAAGAATCCAAGTAGAAATTGTTGATAATTGTTTTTGAATTCAGTTTCAAAAAAATTAAGAAATAAAAAAAAAATCATAATATAGGGTAGAACATAATTTGAATCAGGTTTCCTCCAAACCTAATGTAAAATTAGGCTTAATCCAATCTAGATCTATTTGGATTATTGCAGTAATAATGTCATTATAAAAGTAATAACTATAAACAATATAGTTATATATAATAATAATAATTATAATTATAATAATAATAACACTGTGGATTCACTTTTTGCCAAGCTTCTTCATGCTTGTCTGGATACAAGTATAAAAAAAAAATGATGTGCAGATTTATCTGTATTAATAAGCACATTAGCTCTAAAGTTGGCATGTTAGAGGTGTATCTGCGGGACCTTTATGTTGTGGGACGTATCATGTGATTACTGAAGACACGCACAAGTGCGAATGTGAGATGTGAAAGCAAGTAATGCTACAGTAAAATCAAAAGAATTCTCTTCTTTTGGTTCAAAAAATTTTTTTGCTTGTGTGTGTGTGTGTGTGTGTGTGTGTGTGTGTGTGTGTGTGTGTGTGTGTGTGTGTGTGTGTGTGTGAGACTCATTTTCAAAGAAATGGCACATCTGGTGCTACACAAATGTCATTATTATAATATTTTGCTGAGCTGGACAAAAAAATGATGAGTGAAGAGTGTGTTTGTTTGAGAAGTTTTTAGGTTTAAAAAAAGGATTGTCATTCTACTGTACATAACAGTTCCCAGTATGAGAAACAAGTCTTAATGCATGTTTTTTTCCTGTGCAATTACGGAGAAGTTAATTATGGTTATTACATAACCATAATAATAATAGTGACTTATTAGTGCAATAATAGTAATCAATAATGACATCAATTTGTCTACCAGGTTTTAATATTTCCCCCCCCCTGGTAAAAATAAAAAACCCAAAAACATCAGTCTGGTCTTGTCCTTCGAGTCGAAGAGAGGAGTGTCAGGTCTTCCCTTCCTTACAAACCTTAGACAGTTTCTGCTCATCACTGTCACTTTTATGTCAAATTCGTGCAACTACTTTTAAACATAGTATTTAATAATGAAATTAATGCCAGTAGAAGTGTATCCACCTACAGTACAAGTACATTTTTAAAACATGGATTTAAAAGAATTGTATATTAAATTCAGTGTTACGGTAAAGCTTGTTTACTGTTCCTACTTTTTTTTCTTTACTTGTTTATTTATTTGTATAACAACCACATTACCTTCATTTGTACAAATCTGTAGATTTGTACGCCAGGTTAAATATTATCATTAAAATTATGTACCAATGTCACTACATTACAGTTTTAAAGGTGTATTTAAAGAATCACAATCTTTTTTTTCTTTTTTGTTTACCTGATCATGGTCTCTGTATGGGTTTTTCTCTATCCATAATTTTTAGTTTTTTTACATTACACTATGTAGAAAGGACCTAGCCGTTGCTGTTGTTGATGGAGATGCAGCTGTTTTCGTCCCCATGCAAAAGTTTTACAGTTCATTCAGAATAATTATCCACATCTGTCATGAGTGTGGGATACCATTAAAGCTGAAATGCTGAATTGAATAGCTATCCTATTCACATCTTCACACAAATGGCTTAAATATTTAAAAATAATTTAAACAACAATCTGTGAAGTACTTTATACTATATAATTCATGCATGCCAGTGGTTAGGGGAGAACAAGGCCCTTGGGATGATATACTGTATAAGCATAAAGTGAAGCGTGCATAGATAGATAGATAGATAGATAGATAGATAGATAGATAGATAGATAGATAGATAGAACCTACACCAAAAATACATCACATGTCAGTGCAAAATAAAGCAATTCTCTACAGTCATCATTAGAGTTAGGAAACTTCCACCACAAAATATGTCTTTCAAGTTCATGGCCAAGTAGGTTATGATTCACTTACTGTATCTCTCTGTCAATTGTGCTTAATTTCTCCTACTGGAAAAGCATGTCTTTCAATCTTTGCACACGGACTTACACATATAGTTTTCTGATATACTGTAAATATTACATCACATTGCAATATATTGTTTAAAAAATGTAGAGGTGTTTAGGTTTCTTATCATTTTTTTTTTTTAATGGAGATCCACCTATCCAATAATAATAAGTAGGCTAGTAGTAATAATAAATGGGCTACTGATGACTCTATATATATATATATATATATATATATATATTCCTGGAGAGAGAGAGAGAGAGAGAGCACGCGGTGTTACTGTACCTGCAGATTTCCTGGGTTCTCTCTGTTTTCTCCTCGCCATCCTCTCCTTCTCCCTGTACTGATCTTCTTATGCCGAAATCACGACACACACACACAAGCACACGAACAAATAAGCAAACAAACACACACTCTCTCTCTCTCTCCAGGAAAGTTCACTCTGCTGTGCGTAATGCGCGGACTCGGAGCGCGCGCTTTGCGCGGGTTTTCCTACTTATCCAAACTCGGTCAGCGGATTAACACAGAGAAATCTCAACTCAGCATCATGGCAGATAAAGAGACATGATAAAGAGTCATCCTCCTCATTATCATCGTCCTCGTTCTCATCACCGTCGGAGAGACAAAAATGAGACAACTCCACCGCCAAATAGAAAAACTTTTGGAGGTCTCGTTTATCCGCTTGTCATGTCTATCAGCAGATGCTGGAAGTCGCTGCCGGTAGATCAATAGTCTCGATTTCTGAGGACAAACAGAAAGTGTTAAATAAGTTGTAGAAATCCGAGTATATGTGGAATCCGCGCTAATGGCACTGGTGCACACGTGCGCACTCACACACTCCCTCTCTCTCTCACACACACACACACACACACCTCGAGCCTTTCCCTCAGCTTTACACTCCTCCTACTGCTTGCATATTTATGCATACTGACTGAATATATTCCTATATTTATATCTGCAAATTGGCCACAGATGGATTTGTTTAAATTTAGGTTGTTGATTAATAAATCAACTTGTTATCTTTAAAACATTGTGGTTTGTTTTCTAAAATGGTTTTAATCCATGCATGTTTTTTTTTTTTAGTCCTTGATACAGTATGGGTGCATTACCCATTAAGCAGTGGTGAAACCATAATTGCAGATCCAGTACATTAACCATACAATGACCATGTTAATGCAAGACTTGTTGACAGACAATCTACATACAAAAAAAGGTTGTTTGGGGTTGGAGGGATGGCTTAAAGGTTAACAGTGTTGACTTGCACCTCCAGGGTTAGGAGTTTTCTTTTGTCCTCCACACAGTCCAAAGACATGCGGTGTACTGTAGGTTCATTGGCATTTCCAACCTCCCCATAGTGTATAAATGGGATGTGCTTGTGCTGTGCGATGGATTGGCACCCCATCTGTGGTCTATCCAAGATCCCTAGAATAGGCATCAACCACCCCCATGATCTCACACATAAGAAACAGTATAGATAATGGATGGATGGATATTTGAGTTCGTAAGCTAGATGTGTGTAACTGGTTATATGGACTTCAGGCAAAATACTGTAGGAGGTGAGGAAACTGTACTGCACATGTTTGTACATACTGTATGTCAAGCCTTGACTAAAGTCAAAAAGTAACATGTGATGCAGTTTATTCCAGATTTTTTTTCATAAGTGTTTATCTGATCATAGTCTCTGCAAGGGTTTCTCTCTATGCATCATGTTTTACTTTTTTGCCTGATGTTTTACTTTCTACATAGTGTAATGTTATTATATTACACTATGTAGAAACTATTAAGCTTTTTTTTATTTTTTTTTATTCCCCATGCAAATGTTTTGCAGATCATTCACAATAGATGAGCGACTTCTATCTTGTGTGTGAGGCTGAAAAGCTGCATTGAATAGCTATCCAAACCTTCACACACCAAAATCTAGGGTGTATCCAAGTTCCCTATGATAGGCTCCAACCACCACTGTGATCCTAAACATGAGAAGCAGTATCGATAATGGATGGATGGATGGATATTTGGGTTAGAAAGCTAGTCATGTGTGTAACTGGTTACAGTATATGAACTCCAGGAAAAACTGTGGGAGGTGAAGAAACCTAACTGCACATATTTGTACATATGTCAAGCCTGCACCTGAGTCAAAATGTGATACAGTATTTATAATAACTCCCACTTTCATACAGCCATCTCTTACCTTATTGCCAAGTCGGCCCAATTAACGAAAAAGAACTATATTTATTCATGCATTTAGCCTTACATTTTACCCTCATCTAATTGTCAGGCACAGTGAAAATCACCTGGATAACTTCACAGTGCAGACTTCTTGAAGCAGCATGCCTTCAAATTATGTCCATCAGGAGACATGTCAAAGTAGGTACTTGGGCCACCAAGGGAGCCGCTCAGTGACAGATGAACAGTTGGTGTGAAGATCAGATGGCCACCATCCAGTTTAAATAGTACCATAGGGCACAACAAGGAATGCTTCGCATGCTGGTTTTCATGGAACACTCAAGGTAAATCTGTTGATGTACAACACTAGGTGATATGACCTTGGGTAGAAATCCTGAGTCCAAGAGCAATGTTACTTAAAAATATTCTAGCTACCCACGCAAGGTGAGCTTAAATGTACAGTGCTGCTACTTTTTAAATTAGAGTAGTTAATATTAGTATATGATAAAAAAAAATAATGTTATCCGAGAATAACAGAGGGGCATTCAAGTCAAACCAGGACATGTGAGGAAAGTTGTAAACCAATGGACATTTACAGAAGATTTCAAGCACAATACAGTGATGAGACTCTTATCTGCAGTTGATGTAATATTTTCAATGAATGAATGACAATCCCAGCTAAGATGATTTAGAGCACTGCAGTGGTTCTTGAAATCATTTAGCAAAAGGAATGTCCTGACCTTATTCCAAGGGCAATTAAGGGGACTTTAAGGAGTTCCTGGGAAGCCAGTGTTTCGGACTTGAAGCAGGCGGTCCAGTCATGGCTCCGGCATACTGAGAAAAGTTTCTACCTTGATGGTAAGAACTAGTGACTCTGGGATGAGTGCATTAGTGTAGCAGGGGATTATATAGAGAAATGGGGAAGTGTTTACTCTCATAACTGTGTTCTATTATTCTGCACAACTAGAGCATTTTAACTGTACATGTGCCTATCATACAAGATTTCAATGAAATACCTTTTTTTTTTTTTAATCATCTACAGAAACACATGCCACAGTATCTTTCTAGTCTAATATGGAGCCTACCATTGCACTGGTTTGGTAAGATAATCAATTCAATCAAAAATATCAACCAGCAGAATGAATCACTTTGGTTGAACATTTCTTTTCAATATGGTGGCTGAGGGAATTCCTGGAGTTGCTCGAGCTTCAGTGGAAGTGACATCAGTGGTCGCTGTCATTTGAGTGGATCAGATAATAGACAATCCAATCAAATTGATTTTGATTGATCCAATCAAAAAAAGATTTTACCACTACCAGTTGGAAATTTTTTTTTCAAATGAGTCTTTGTACTAAAAACTGATTGGACCAGTGGAATGCTAGCTGTGACTTATTTAAGAAATTCACAGATGAACAAAATCTTTTTATTTTTATTTTAAATGCATGGACGGAGTGCATCATTAGTCAAAATACTGGGTTCTGCAGCTGAAAATAGAGAATATTTATATACAGAGGGGTGCAAAAAATTTCATACACAGTTGTTATCTATGCCCTTTTTTAAAAGTCAAAGTGAATTATGGCAGCAATGTGTACAATTATGTATGTAATAATAGTATATTCGATTTCCGACTCGGGTCTGTGTGCATGGAGCTTGGATGCTCTAACTGAGCTTGGTGAGTTTCTTCTGGGTACACCGGTCACCTCCCACAGTCCTAAGACATGCAGATTTGGATAATTGGTGTTTCCAAATTTCCTGCCGTGTGTGTGCGTGTGTGTGGACGCCTGGCGATGGACTGGCAGCCTGTCCGGGGTGTACCCTGCCTCATGCCCAAAGTTTCCTGGGAAAGGCTCCAGGCCCCCACCACTCTGTTACAGTTTATATGTTTGCACCTTTTCAAATGTGAAGAGTATTTTAAATCAAATTGATAATTTTTTTAATTTACAGAAACGTAGCTCAGTTCAGACAATATGTGAGATATATATGCAATAATATATTTTTTAAATTATTATTAATATTCATATTTGTTGCATTTTATTTATTCCTTGTCTCCAAATGGAAGCAGAAAGACAGGAAGAGGAAGTTAGCTAGTCATTAACTACAGCACATTAACCTGCTAAAAAAAATAAGACCAAAATACATCTTAAACTCGGTTTTAATGAGGAACATGCTAGTCAAAACGCCGAATATGAGCTATTTTGTGCTTCTGACTTGTTTTTATGGTGTAATTAATTAACTGCGCACACTGACACTGATACGGGCTAGCAGAGCAGTTATAAGCTAGTCATGCTAACATAAGCTAATAAAGTTAGCGCAGTCCCTGGGGCTCTGTCCTAAACCGCAGATCCGGTCTTACTGTTGCAGGTATCAGGGGCTTGTGTACTGTATATACTGTTATAATAACAGGTGGACTATTTAGTGAGCTAGGATTCGGTTTTGGAGGTGATTTGGACATATTCTGGGAATTGAGGAAACTTGTTTAGTTTGCTTTTCTTGGTGTAAACATGTCTGTTTCACTGATAAGTAAATCTGTGCGCCGGGCTTTTCAGACATGTCCGAAGCGCTTTATTATCGACATGTCGTATTCACATCAGTTTATGGATTATAAACGCTCGTCAATAGCGAGCAGCATGAAGAAGATGATGGTAACAAAACGGAGCCCCAACTTCAGAGAAGCTGTTTCTATACAGACATTTCCGGTTCCGACACCGAGCGACCGCGAGCTTCTCATCCGGAACCGGTCAGTTCACTGGACTTCACTCGCGTGCACATAAAAAAAGAAGCACTAGAGCTCTCTCTCTCACACATACACACACACACACACACACACGTCACAAAATCACTGGTGTCACTAATGCACAGGACCAGAACTCACTGCCCCTGTTTTATTTTTAAATCTTGTCTGGAATTTTATTTTAATACATTAATTTAAACATCTTAATCTTTAGCCGCTTTATCCTGATTCCTGGTCAGGTGAGTCCAGGAGCACTGAACCTGAAACACCCTGATAAGAAAAACCATGCACCTACACACACACACACACACACACACCTTTATACACTCCTAATGAGTTCCTAATGAAAAGAGGGCTTAAATCTTTTTGGCCCATTCGACCCGTAGATCCAAGAGCTTCAGTTCAGTCCTATCGCCTCCTTCATCTGAACTCCTTCATGTCAGCAGTGAGGTAAATCCATATTTATAACAACCGTCGTAGGACCTCCAGTCAACATTCACACGCACATTTACAGGCTATGGTGTAATTTGGGAACACCAATCAGTCTATTCTGCACGTCTTTGGACTATGGGAGGAAACCCACCAAGCGTGGGGCGAACATGAAAACTCCATGCACATAGACCCAAGGCAAAAATCAAACCTGGACCTTGGAGGTCCAAGGCAACAGTGCTAACCACTACTTAACTTAAAACTGGCATCACAACAAAAGAGCTCACCCATGTGATAAATCATCATCATCACTTTCTTCAGGACTACAGTACTTTTATCTGTTTTTCATATTTCAGACTTTTTTCTTTCTCTCACTTCCAGCAATTTCCTCATCTACCAAGGTGGTTGGGCATTTCCATCCAAACCTACTCATTCTTTGGTTGCTGTTTGGTACCCTGGCAAGATCTGTATTGGACCAGTTGAATATGGGCATTAAGTTGTCATTAAAAAAAATTCTCATTAAAAAAATTTATAAATATAAATTAATAATAATAATGAATACAGTAACTGAGAGAACTGGAAGAAATCTGCTCTTACCTTAGCTCAGGATCGAACCAAGGACTCCGTATGGTTTCATGTTTAGTATGCTAAAATGTAATATTAGGGTTTATTTAGATTCATGTTTTAATTATTAGGCGGGACAGGGGCCCCAGGGGTGGCGTTGTCGCTTCACATCTGCAGGGTTCCCCAGTTTAATCCTGAGCTCAGGTTTTACTCTGTGTGGAGTTAGGGTTAGGGTTTAGGGTTTAAAAAAAAATTTTTGATTCCCTACAGGTTCTCCGTTTTCTCTGAAATATGTGAATGCATATTTCTTCTCATCTTGCATCCCACCCAGTGTGTCTGGAAAATATCTTTAGATCCTAACCTGATTGTTAACTAACCTCTAGAGACCTAACGAAGCTGAAGATAAATGCATTTTATTTATCAAAAAGTTTTTGCTTTGTGTATTATCAGTAGATGACAGTGAAAAGAAAGAGAAAATGTCAATATACTTAAAAGTTAAACTTAAACATTTGTTTGTATTTGTATACCGTGTGTAATCTTTTAACCCAGAACCACAGTTAGAATCTCTAGTGGTTTCCTATCTAATATATATGGCATATATGCACTGGATGTTCATAAGTATGTGGATACCTGACCATTACACCCTTCCCCACTGTTTCTGCAAAGTTGGGAGAATACACTCGTATAGGATGTGTTTGTAAGTCCCCACAGTGACATTCTGAAATCCGGTGCAAAGTCTTCCCAGAAGAATGGAGGGTCACAGGGGAACTGGTGGATGTGATGCCCAGGTGTCCATGTTTATAGAGTGTATTCATTGCACATTATATGTTTTGTAGATACTGTAGATATTGTAGATACTATGTAGTGTGCGCTATATGCACAGTTATTAAAAGTACCAGTCTGAACAATGCCTAGAAGGCACATTAGTGTTGCACCATATATCAGTTGTTAGAAAGAACTGTATTATAAAACTCATGATTGCTTCCTGTCCTCTCTTTTAGATATGTTGGCATAAACGCATCTGATATTAACTACTCAGCCGGCCGTTACGATCCCTCAGTGACCCCTCCATTCCCGGTAGGGTTTGAAGGTGTAGGAGAAGTGGTGGCATTGGGTTTGAGCGCCAGTTCCCAGTTTGCAGTGGGAGACACAGTGGCATATTTTAACGATGGTGCATTTGCAGAATACACTCTCGTTTCTGCAAAAAAAGTTATTCCATTAAAGGAGCCGCAGCCAGAAGCTTTAGCGGTGCTGGTGAGTGGAGCAACCGCGTCCATCGCTCTGCAGCGACTCGGGGAAATGAAAAAGGGGGAAACAGTGCTGGTGACAGCTGCATCCGGAGGAACCGGCCACTTTGCTGTCCAGTTCGCCAAGATGGCTGGGTGTCATGTAGTAGGCACATGCTCCTCCCGCGAGAAGGTGGACTTTCTGAAAAGCATCGGCTGTGACCGGCCAATCAACTACAAGGAAGAGGACTTAGCCGCAACCTTACGCAAGGAGTATCCTAAAGGTGTGGATGTGGTGTACGAGTCGGTAGGGGGCGCTGTGTTTGACCTGGCGATAAATAATCTGGCTCAACACGGGCGTCTGCTGGTAATAGGCTTCATCTCGGGTTATCAGAGCGAGTCAGGTTTACAGCCTGTCAGAGGAGCGACACTTCCGGCCAAACTCTTGCAGAAATCAGCCAGCGTCAGGGGCTTCTTCCTGCCCCACTTCCTGTCAGAGTACAGCGAGTGTGTACAGAAAACAATGCAGATGCAGGAGCGGGGGAAGCTCTTGTGCGCCATTGATGATGGACAGATGGACGAGGAAGGCCGATTTGTGGGGCTGGAGTCGGTGTACAGAGCAATAGATTATATGTATGCTGGCAAGAACCAAGGCAAAGTGGTGGTGGAGGTTAGTCCTCCTGATGTCTGAGAAGATTGAAACTGATCAAATCATTAACATCTATAAAGTGCAATTTTTTCAATTAGTTTATAATGTGTTCAGACTAAACCCGGGTAACCCAATGAATAGTAAATTCTAATCTATGTATATGAATAAAGAAGTTGTCATGAAGTAATCATGTCTCTGTATTTTACATTTGATACAAGCGTGACACTTCTCTCTCTTTCTCTCTCAAGTTCCCGTAATGTGCAAGTGGTGTTCCTGAATGATCCTGATCGTCATTCACAAACATATGGCCTTCTTTAAAGTGTTTGCGCCGTTCAAATGCTTTACTGTGGCTAATAATCTCATCACCATACTCTGCTTAAAGTCTTTTGTAAATGTCAATCTGTTTTACGTCTTCATTCATGTCATCACAGGACCCATTTTGACTTTAACACCCCTTGATATTAAAATGAGTGAAATAATAAGAACAGTTTTGAAAAGAAAGTAGGCTGCGGAAATCAACATGCACAAAGCATTATTTATTACAAAATTTTATGAATTTCTAAGAGACCACAAAGGAAATAGTGTGTAAATATTTACACGAATCCTGCGCTATAGTGCAGAATCAGGACTGTAGTTAATGCATTATGTTGAAACGGTATTAACATGATGGGTTGAACATCATCATTGCATCATCACGAATAAATAATACACTCACTTTTACAAATTGAAAAAATTAAATGTTGGGAATATGATTTTTTTTTTATTATTGTGTTACAGGCATCCTATATTTTAGTGACTTCTATTTTTAATGATTTTTCCAGGTTTGAGCTTGCTTGTTTGTCTGGAAAGTGTGTGTGTGTTGTTCCTCGACATGTTGTCACCTGTTTCCTGCTGCAGGTGTCACACACTTTACTCAGGTGAGGGTTCTGCAGATAACACGTCTCACACTCAAACAAACACACGCTGAAGTGTAATAGTTCCAAGACACTGGAACTGTATTCTCATTTAAGAGTATGTGCACTGTAGTTTATATTAACATCATATTTCATATCCTGATAAGTAACGGTGAGGGACATTAACGCTAAGTCTAAGCTTACACCAGGCTTCAGTAATAGGAAAGGTAATTACTAGGGTACATGTGAGGCAGCTGTGTGTGCCCTCCGCTCCTGGCTACCCAGAGACCACACAGGCCATTATTACCTCTATTTAAACGCCTGCTGGGTTACAAATTGTAATTTGCTCCACATTAGCTTTAGTGCTGATCCTTGCATGAAATTCCAACCTTATTCAGTGGCGCTTTTCTTTCTTCTTTTTCCTCTTCTTCTTTTTTTTGGTAGAAGGGAAGTAATTCATAATAATTAATAATTCTTACCCGAGTTCCTTACCACCTTAATAATTACCTTCTTACCGTACAGGAATGGAACTTGATTTGGTTTTTAGCCCATATGTCTGATGTATGCAATGTAGATGCAATGCAATGCTTTTCTGCTGACCACAGTTGTAAAGAGTGCTTATTTTACAAGGGGTGTTCAAGTCAAAAACGTGATTCTACCATCAAGGTAAAGAATTTTTCTCAGTACACCGGAGCCATGATCGGATGGCCTTCCAGGAACTCCTTTGATGGCCATTGGCCTACAATGGCTCGGAGCGAGGTCAGATCTGTACGGGAGGATGCGGCAATAACTCCCACCTGAGTTCCTGCAATGTGCAAGTGGTGTTGCTGAATCATTTTGTGTACAGTTCCCACAGACAGATGAGGCTCCTACACAAGGCCGTCAATTTTGAAGAGTTTGAATCAGTCCTCAGATTTCTCGTACCAACGAGAACTGATTATCGCTGGATGTTTTTTGCACGATTCTGTGTAAACTCTGGAAATGGTCACATGAAAAGAATCTCAGATCATCAGCAGATTCTGTAATACTCAACCTAGCGCAGCTGGCACCAACATTCTCACCATGGTCAAAGTCGCCTAGATCACATTTATTCCTCATTTTGTCGTTTGAAGTGAACATTAACTGAAACTCTTGACCTGTATCTGCATGCTTTTATGCATTGTGCTGCTGCTACAGGACTGGCTGATCACAATTCTTTCATGTAACTATTCATGTTATTGTTTTATACAAGAATACATGGGCAGTGGTGGCTCAATCAGTTGAGGCTGTGGGCTATTGACTTACCGGAATATTGATAAAATTAAAATATTATAACCAAAGGAGATAAAGATCCGAAATGGCACAAACACACAGAAAAAGAAATATGTACTCCACAAATCCTAAGCCCTCTGTATTCTATATAATTACAGTATATACTGTATATTGTAATAGAGTAATCCATGACAAGGTCATTTTTTTTAAAATCTATACAGGCTCCCTGTATTTAAAATCTATGAGAGACCACAGCGTGTTAATGACGTTGTTACTGTGTGTCTCTCTACAATTAGCAACGGTGTATGTGTCTCTGTGGGTTTCATAGGACTCTCACATTACCGCACCTTCACACACCAATTAATGTTCCAGCAGCTCCACACGCCAAACAGCACACACCCACACACATTTAATTGGGCTTCGGTTTCAGAGCACAGTTGGGAGGGGGTTAGATCATGGAACATTTCCCATGATGCATTGTGGCAAAGAGACACAGTTAAGTCAAGTATTTTAAGTGCACCTGTGCTGTTGGATTTCCTCTACGATAAATCACTATATAGTGTTGGTGAAGTATCATGCTACATCTGAAACATTTGAGGCAGATCTATAAAGTAAACCGGTTTGTGTGGCGTCAAAATCAGGGAAAAGATGCTGTGGTTCAGAGGACACCTTCATGCTAGTCTTCACCTTCCACCCTTGGTAGTTGACATGTAATAGGGGAGCGCTAGTTGCTGGGTGGGAATTAGCAAGAGACCAATTTGTGTGAGTAATTGAGAATGCTTTGAGACAGGCTGGCGTTCCATATCAGAAAATACAGAATACAGCGCTACCTCAGCATACAATTTTAATCTGTTCCCGAGGTTTTTAAGATGAAGTTTTGTATTGCAAAATGCATTTTCCCATAGGAAATAATGTAAATGCAGATAATCCGTTCCAACCATCCAAAAACAAATCTGAAAGTGGCTCCATTATCTTCTTCCCACCGTCCATGAGATCTTTTTTGAGCCCCATGGTGCTACTGTATGTCTTCACTAAATCTTAAACGAAATGGCAAAAAAACAAAAAATATGTAAGCTAGCTTCGCTTAACTTTTGATTGGCTCATGGAAGTATGTGCAACCGATAGCAAGCACAACCGGCACAGTTGCTTGTATGCCGAAAATGCTTGGCATGCCGAAGCAAATTTCATGCAAAATTTTTATGTTTAAGGCGAGATTTTACAAGGCTTTTATAGCTTTGTATACCGAGGTACCACCATATTAGTGATGGGTCGTTCATGAACGATTCGTTCTTTTTGAACGAATCTTTAACATGACTCAGATGAACGAGTCGT
>JAQQZT010000018.1:5921118-5945371 GCA_030068275.1 Clarias platycephalus
AAAAAAAGATTTGTTCATTTTGATGAACGAGATTCAAAGAACCGAGTCACTAAAATGATTCGAACTTCCCATCACTACGCCATATTAACCTACTGTAGTCTCAACCACAGATTCTAGCCACCTACATGATGAGGCTACATTCACAGTACCAGCCTGAAGTGACAAAAATCTAATTTTCTCACGCTAATGTGCCACCGATTTGTTTTGCTGTCTGAATGTATAAATTTAATGTTTCTAAGCTCAGATCAAGGTCAATTTCATATGTGGCCCTACATCAGATACATAACCAATACGTGGTCATGTGACTTGAATGAGAACGAGCAGATCAGAATTTAAGCAACTTTTTGCCTCTGTGCATGTGTAATGCGCTGACGTCATCAGTCAGAATCGACGGCACAGGGATTTCATACCAGTGCTAGCAATAACTGCTAAAACAGCTAAAGCGAGATGTTTGGCTTTCTTCCTTCTTCTGGACCTCAACAAATACAGCTGACTAACTCCACCGTCCGCAAAATCCTGGGCACATTTTTTTCCCAAAATATAAAATTGTCGCACAAATATGACTTGTTTTAATTCAGATGGTGCTGTCTACATTAGAGTCAGATAAAAATCACTTGTAATTATGAATGTGAACATGCATATGTCATGAAAAGCAAATCAAAAAGAAATAATTGACTAAAGACTAAAGAAATCTGAATTGATCAATTTGGGTTGTAATGTTAACATAGCAAGAAAGTTTTATACACTTTTCTGACGTCAGGATTTTCAAGCCTGCAAAACGACTGTACCAGTCAAAGGTTTGGACAGACCTTAAAAGTCCATGGTTTCCTGATTTTTCTTTCTTCCTACGCTGTAAAACAATGCTGAAGGCGTCCAAAATATGCAATAATCTCCTTTGAACAGCTGATATTGAAATGTGTCTTTTCTGTGATTTCTGAGACTGGTAACTCTAAATGAACTTCTCCTCTGCAGCAGAGGTAGGTTTTGGTCTTGCCTCTTTGGGAAGGTCTTCATAAGAGCCGGTTTAATCATGGTGCTTGATGGGTTTTACAAATGCACTTGACCACACTGTTCCAGACGACTCGTGAGACTAATATTAGGCTGATACAGTGTGATCTCCAAAAAGAGCAAAGACTGCTAGGAAAATATGGGTTCATCACAGATGAGAAGGAACTTTGTATGTCTGATGGTTGAAGGTGGACGGCACGCAGAAGGAGGCAAAGTGTGAAGTGTCTGATCTCAGAAGGGGGGAGCTCTCTCTCTCTCTCTCTCTCTCTCTCTCTCTCACACACACACACACATTGTAATGTAACCAGTCTTTAATTTCACCTTGCTGTCACGGTTTCTCCTTTTTCCTGTTTTCCCTCCAATTCGAGAGTTTTTAAAGGTCATGTGACCGAACAAGGTCAACAAACAAACAAACAAACAAAAAATTTGGACATAAAAACTGTGAGCGCTTGTGTGTGTTTGTGTGTGTGTGTGTGTGTGTCTGTGAGTGCACATCTCATTTTGTCCTGTCCTCTCCCCCCTACTGACAGAGACACCTCCTTCTGAGCCACACACAAATTAGTGCTTCCACTGAAAAGAAATGATTTACATAAAACCCTGACTTGCTCTGCACTGTTAATTATTCGATTATTTTATTATTAACACGATGGTGTCATTGTTGAACTTTGACTTCTAAATAAAGTCAGTGTTAAAAAAGTTTGAAGGAGAAACACTTGTCATTGCTATTTTTTTTTTCTTCTTCAAATATGACATTGGACACAAGCTGTGTTTGTCCTGTAGCTCTCACACACACCTTATAAAATCTCAAATTTTAATTAAAGTAACAGAAGGAATTAAGTCAGAGTATTTTTATTTTAATTAAAAGTAGTAAAAGTAGAGATTCTAGATAAGGGCATCTGCCAACTGCCATAAAATCTGAGGGAAAATATTACTCAAGTAAAAGTAGGAGTCCTCCATTTACTTGTGTAACTGAGTAAAAGTACAGACATGCTTGCATTCAAGTTTATTTAAGTGTCTTTTTCATAGCAAAAAATCTCTTTCTCTCTCTCGCTTCCTGATTGCAAATGTATTATTGTATTACAAAAGGCAAGCCACACAAGTACGCATAATAATCAGCAGATGGCGAAATTCCGAGTTAAGTAGAAGTACAGATATTTGGAGTGGAGTAAAAGTAACAAGTATACTCTAATAAAACTCCTCAAGTAAAGTACAGATATGTGAAATGTGTAGTTGAGTACAAGTAATGGATGTGAATGGTTAGCACTCTGGCCTTGCGCCTCCAGGGTCTGGGTTCGATTGTTGCCTCAAGGTCTGCGTGCATGTTCTGAGTTTGCATGTTCTCCCAGTCCCTGGTGGGTTTCCTCCGGGTACTCCAGTTTCCTCCCACAGTCCAAAAATATGCAGATTTGACCTTCCCATATTGCCCATAGTGTGTGAATGTTGACTGCTGGTCCTACCTTGGTCGTAAAAATGGGAATAATTGCAATGGTCACCATTGGCCTCCATGGTCCCTAGTTGCACTACAGAGGTTCCTAGATGGAGGAAATGAATGGGTTCTATACAGAACATCTATTCGTGCATTCATCTGTACTGTTTACAAAGATACAGTGGGACAAAAAGTATTTAGTCAGCCACCAATTGTGCAAGTTCTCCCACTAAAAAAAGATGAGAAAGGCCTGTAATTTTCATCATAGGTATCCCTCAACCATGAGAGACAAAATAAGGGGAAAAAATCCAGAAAATCACATTGTAGGATTTTTAATAAATTAATTGGTAAATTCCTCAGTAAAATAAGTATTTGGTCACCTACAAACAAGCAAGATTTCTGGTTCTTACTGACCTGTAACAACTTCTTTATGAGGCTCTTCTGTCCTCCACTCGTTACCTGTATTAATGGCATCTGTTATCAGTATAAAAGACACCTGTCCACAACCTCGAACAGTCACTCCAAACTCCACTATGGTCACGACCAAAGAGCTGTCAAAGGACACAAAAAACAAAATTGTAGACCTGCACCAGTCTGGGAAGACTGAATCTGCAATAGGTACAGTAAGCAGCTTGGTGTGAAGAAATCAACTGTGGGAGCAATTATTAGAAAATGGAAGACATACAAGACCACCAGAATCCACATGGTCAGATGAAACCAAAATAGAACTTTTTGGTAAAGACTAAACGTGTTTGGAGGAGAAAGAATGCTGAGTTGCACTAAAGAACACCATACCTACTGTGAAGCATGGGGGTGGAAACATCATGCTTTGGGGCTGTTTTTCTGCGAAGGGACCAGGACGACTAAGTCGTGTAAAGGAAAGAATGAATGGGGCCATGTTTCGTGAGATTTTGAGTGAAAACCGCCTTCCATCAGCAAGGGCATTGAAGATAAAACATGGCTGGGTCTTTCAGCATGACAATGATCCCAAACACAGCGCCTGGGCAACGAAGGGGTGGCTTCGTAAGAAGCACCTCAAGGTCCTGGAGTGGCCTAGCCAGTCTCCAGATCTCAACCCCATAGAAAATCTTTGGAGGGAGTAGTCTCAACCCCAAAGCATCACTGCTCTAGAGGAGATCTGCATGGAGGAACGGGACAAAATACCTGTGTGGAAACCTTGTGAAGACAGAAAAAAAAACGTTTGACCTCTGTCATTGCTAACAAAGGGTATATAACAAAGTATCGAGTTATTGTCCAAATACTTATTTTCCACCATAATTTGCAAATAAATTCTTAAAAAATCTCTCTCATTAGTGAACATAGGAAGTGTTCACCTCGTTAAATTAACACACACCAGTGAAGACAGAACACACACTGTCTCCAGAGACAGAGAGAGAGAGAGAGAGAGAGAGAGCACATACTGCATTAAGTGAACTAGGTTTTAGCTTTATTGGTTAAGATATAGACCTAAAATCCCAGCCTTTAAACTCTTACTGTACATCTGCAGTGAGTCAGACACACAGAGAGACACTAGAAAGACAGTCGGTAAGACAGAAAATACAAAGAGCAGGTGGAGAGGGTGAGTCTGAGTGTAATGCTGCAGTAAAAGTGGTCTTCATTGGAAACATGAATATTCATTATTTATGCTAATGAGAAGCGTGTAACTGCACCAGTTGGCTCTCACAGGAACATTACAGTAATGACTTCATTAATTAGAAATGTGTCTTTTAGGGGCTAATTGAGAAGGTGAAACTCTAAACACACAAACACACACACACACACACCTTTTTTTTTTTGGGAGGGGGGGGGGGGTGTTTGCATTTGAGGTTTGGGATGAAGAGGCTTTGATGTCTCTCTGGTCGTCATGGTGATTCTAAGGAGCGAAAGTAAAGGGTTAATGAGACCAGTGATTAGAGGACACACACATTCACAGTGTCTGTGTTAAAGTAGTGAGAGCTGTAATTAGTCCATAGAGAGTCAAATTAAACCATACAGGATGGCTGTCTCGTTCTCTCCCTCTGTCTGCTGTGTGTGGTGTGTGTGGTAATGCTGATGAATGTCTCAATTACTTGTATGATGTAATCTTTGCGCGGCATTGATGTGACTACTTTGAGGTTTGTGTGATGTAAATGCTAGTTGGGAGTTAAAACTGGGTTTTAAACGTGAAGTGATGTAAAACTGCCGTAAGAAAATCTTACCTGTACATCATGTTATTGTTCTTTTACGCGGGACGTTCAAGTCAAACCAGGACTTTGCGTGAATAAAGAAGTACAATCAATTGACATTTACTGAAAACTTCAAGCTCGGTGATGAGATTCTTAGCTGCGGTAAAACATTTGAACGGTGCAAACTTTTTGATGAAGGCCATATGTGCCTGAATGACGAGCCAGTTACTCCTGTGAACATTCAGCGTGCAGAAAATCGCCATATAATTTGTCACCAACTTGCATAAGAGTCTGTCTGTGGGAACTACACACACAATCATTCACCAACGCCAGGAAGTTCCACTAAATCTATACGATTGCACTTCGATTTCAACTAAAGGAGTTCCTGGGGGGCCAGCGTTTCAGATGTGAACAAGGCGGTCTGTTCATGGCTCCGATGTACTGAGAAAACATTCTACTTTCTAGTGAAACACTGGGATAAGTGCATTAGTGTAGCAGGGAATTACATAGACAAATAAAGGGATATATTACTCTCCTAACTTTGTTTAATAGTCCTGATTCGACTTAAACAAATCACTTGACTGATTTCTCTTACTGAAATGGGGGAATGTCTAATGGAGCTAAGTCTAACATACAGTATATTCATATCTTTTATTTTGCATGAATGAACTTACAACACTTACCCGTACAGAAAGTGACCGAGACACATCAATACATCTTTAAAGCAGGAAAATCAAGTTAAGACAAGATCACCAACCAAAAGATTACTCATGTAAGATGGAGGACGGGGCGTGGCTTCCAGAGGCACAGTTAATTATATTGTATATAATTATATACCAAAACACCTGCACAGCTGTCAGTCATTCTATATTTCTATGGTGATTTGTTCAACTTGCCCTTTCATTGGGAGAAAAAAAAAACACTTTTTATTGGAAGTTTTTAGCTTTAGTGCAATTTCTAAGCGGTTGTCAGATCTTCTTGTTTAATGACTGCGGTTGCAGTTTTTCAAGCTTTGCCTGCTTTGATCCGAAGATCAAATGGTTTATCTCTCCAGTTTACACTGATGTAAAAAAGCAAATGTCAGATTAACCCCTAAGGCATTCATCTCTATGATCAGATAATGATCATCTTGTTAGTATGTGTGCAAACATACAGTATGTACAGTAGTGTGCTCGGATTTGGCAGCTTTTGTAATTAAAGCTGCTGTTCAAATCTCCCAATATTTCGTTCTTGTGTTTCTGTGATGCATTTGAAAAACAGAAGTGAAACCACACACACACACACACTGTATTTATTTATCGTTTTAGCAACTTTGTTTTATTGAAATTCACTCGCAACATTTGTTTTAACCACTCGATATCAGGAATTTCAAAAATCTACAAAGCATAGCAGGACAAATTAAATCTGATCTACATTCACATGGCATACATTCCTTTCCTGATTTGAAGCTCCTTACAATGCTGACTGTAAAAAAAAAAAAAAAAAAGATGTGTTTTGACATCTGACTCCACCCCCTTGGACCTACTGAACTCTCTGGAGCTTTCATTATGACCCCGCCCTCTGGATTGCTGGATCTCTGGAGGCATCCTTGGCCCCAATCTGCAGCTCTAGCTCTTGCCCTCAGCTCTCAAGTGCTTTTCACTCAGTCACACCCACTCAGCTAGGAGGTTTCAAATCTGACCCAACTCCCTCGGCTCTCTGCAGGTACCCACATATTTCCACTTGAGTTTAATGAAAGTATTTCTTTAACGATGCCAAATTGTGAAGTAATATTCACATGTGTTTTTGCAAATTTACAAATCATCTTGCAGAAGTTTAACCTGGAAAAGTCGCATTTATACGCTTGCGTTTGCATTTATAGATTCCTTATGCTCTAGATAGGAAAACGTCTATGTACAACTTACACTTCCTCTGAAGCGATATTCAATTTAATAATAATACTTTTGAAATAATAAAATAATCCTTTTCATTACACAGCAAAATCAGTAGCTTTACCTCTGGCTACATAAGTAACTGGGTGGAGCCAGAAGTATTATATATATAACAAAACGGGAGGATCGATTAAACTCTTCGTCTCTGCCACAATCATTCATTCCTGAGCTTCTTCTTTAATGCCGTCTGATTCATATGTGACTGGAGCGTCACAGGTCTGGCTTCCTGCATCATCCACAAGCCCAACCTCCTGTCCAGGCTCCGCCCCTTCGCTCTGTGTATACACGCTGCTGTCGGCCACTTCAGTCACGATGTAATGAGTTCCCTCATCGTTCACGATCACTTGAGTTAACCCTTCCTTAATCATCAGCTGTCTGGCAGCGAACTGTAGGACCTCATCATGGCCGTGGCCCAACACTTGGACCACATCTCCATAAACTTGCACCGCCTCCTGTCCTTCCCCCTGGGCGTGTGCTTGTTGGGCGGTTGCGGTTCTGACGTCGTGCTGTGCCGCACCGGCCTGCTGATCGATTTCTGACACTGCGCACAGCAGAGCGTCTAGCGCTGTGGATGGGCCCGCCCCTTCCTGATTGGTTTCGTGCGATGCTTGCTCGACCCTCTGCAACGCTTGCTCCGCCCCCGAGCCTGACGACTCGACCAGGACGTAGTTTTTGTGTGTGTAGGGGATAAGGCACCCGTCTTGCGTAACCTGCAGCAGCTCGGTGTTGACGGAGGACATGGCCAGCGTCTGAAGAGTAGCGGCTGCTGATTCCTCCAGCTCCGCCTCTTCCATCTCGGTGGCCTGTAGCTCCGCCTCCTCTTCGTATCCCTGGATGATGATGACTTGCTGCAGTGTTTCGGCTCCTAAGCGGCCCTCGTCTGGTGTAAAGGCGGCGTCGGCCTCCACGTACGACGACCCCTGTCCTTTCAGCCGACACTCAAACGACTTCGACACGATTCCTGGACACACACACACAGAATATTACATCCAGCATATGCAACTGTACACATATAACTGTAAAGCTACATTTTAATATATTTTTAATTATATCAGTTACAAAACAAATCTTCAGCCTGCGTCAGAAGTAATTTAGAGGAGTTCACACCAACACCTGGGCATCGGTACATGTGCAGAATTCCTTTATTTCCGTTCAATTCCTCTCTACCACTTTTTTCCCCCTCTGTCTTTCTGTCAACTTCTACTTTGTGTGCGAAGGCAAACTCAGTGTCGCACTGGCAGCTGTCAATCACTCAGAGTGACGCGTAGTTTAAGATAACAGCATCAACACAGAATGACAAACACACACCCCGAGGATTCACAGCTGTCAATCAGCCAGAGCGACAGCATACACACATACACAGGTGCCTCAAAAGCAACAGGGTTCTCCTTCACGCTAATTCTTCCTTCTGCGTGTTAGATTTACACGTAGCGTGTGTGCTATGAATTAAAGGTTAAAAAAAAAAATACAAACACACACACACAACTCACTTATAACAAACCCTTTTCAGACAGAGATTGTCAGATAAATGAAGGTAAACAAGTGCAAATAAACAGGCGGTATGAAGGAGAGTGTGCTACCTGCATGGAGGTAAGCCAGGTCAGGGTTCTCGATGTCATGGTGTTTGTCCTTAAGGTGGTTCCGGAACTCGGAGGGTGAATTGGTGCAGAAATCACAGCGAGGACAGTTGTACATCATCACACCCTCATGTTTCCCCGTGTGCAGGATGTGCTTACGGATATTCTCTGCACAGTTTGATCTGAGAGACAGGAGACAGAAGGTTAGGGTCCAGGGTGTAGGGAGTAGGGTGTAGGGTGTAGAATGTTACCTGTAGTCACACCAGGGGCAGCGGTACGGTTTCTCTCCCGTGTGAACACGTTTGTGTCGGGTTAAATGAGACTGAGTGGTCGAGGCAAAACTGCAGAGATCACAACGAAACGGACGCTCACCTACACACACACACACACACACGAAGAAAACAAAAGGAGTCACACAGCTGTATATGTAAAGTGCTGTGAAAAAATATTTGCCCCCTTCCTGTTTTATTTTTTGCTAATTTGTCACAGCTCAGATCATCAAACTAATTTTACTCAAAGATAACTGAAATTAATGCAAAATGCAGTAAATTAAAAAAAGCTGTCTTTATATGCAAATATGCAAATAAGTAAATAAATAAATAAATAAATCAGCAAGGGGCAAATACTTTTCACAGCACTTCATGAAAGAACATGTTGCGATTTGTGCATCGGTGTGTTACCTGTGTGTTGGCGCCGGTGTTTAGTGAGAGCGTGTCGAGTTCCACCAGCGAAACCACAGAGATCGCACAGAAATGACTTTTCACCTAAGAAAAAAAAATATTAGTCATAATTTTATATTATATTCATAATAACTTTTCAATACTTCCTAAGAAATAAGCTAAACGTTCACTATTAACCACACCCCCTCACGGATTAACCTAAACTACATTTATAGATAATAAATGTAAGCCCCACCCCCTAAGAGAAAAAAAACACCACCAGAGATTAACCACACCCACTATTAATTAAACATGTTCTATTCAATAATTTTTTTTTGTCATTCACTGACTTTGATGGAAGAGGTATGTGTGTGTCAGTGTGCTTGTGTTTACCCGTGTGCGTCCTGTAGTGGTCCTTCATGGCCGAGTGTGTGAGGAAGGCGTAGTGACAAGATGACCAAGGGCACTTGAAAGGTTTGTCTCCAGTGTGAAGCTTCATGTGGTTATTAAGGGCCCACTTCTCACTAAAACTCCGATCACACAATTCACAATCATACTTCCTACACATACACACACACACACACACACACACACACAGATAGAAATAAATGGTCAAAAATAACAATAATGTAGTAAAATTATAATAAGTGCCAGAGTGATATACACACACACACACACACACACACACACAAAGTAACCACTGTGAGAGCGAGAGAGAGAGAGAGAGAGAAATTGCGAGAAAATGCTAATTGGGTCAACGGTACTGATATGGCTATATAAAACTAAACAGCAGTGAGTTATGATCTTAATATTACACTCACAAACACACACTGCTGAATATGCAGCAAAATAATGCTCACTATGTTTAATCTGAGCAATAATCGCAATGTAATAAACACACTATGTAAAAAAGGGTTATTAATGTAAAATCATTAGTGTGTGATAACTTCCCAGCTCCCATGATACCTTGCATTAAGGGTCAGGAATATAACTAGGTCTCGGTTCTGTCATATTTCAAACTGTATATATAGTGTGTTTCTGACTCTCTGGAAAAACTGTCAAGGACACAAACATAGATCCTTAGGAGTATAAAAATATCCATCGGTTTGGGCCAGTGCATGAACACATCATCCAGGGATGAAAGTATGCCGTGTCTAAGATCTAACCATCTATGGCACATACAAACAAAAAAGCAGAGATCCTTCTCCTACACTCTCCCTCCTGATTTTGTAGTTTGTGACATTGCCTGTGACAGAAGTGAAGTACCACTGTTCCAATTGCTATTTGTTGATAGCACTGTGCGGGACAGGACCAGGCTGCTGTTTAAAAGCCGGTCCAAAGTATTTGTAGACTTAGATAGAGCTGTCGGCTTAGCTCGCTCTTTAACACTGGCTTATTCTGAACCAAATACACCTGCTCGGTCAAGGGAATTCATGGTGACACCCAAGCAGGAGGAGGATATCCTGCCAACCATTGACCTGGCAAGTACTTCTGGTTGAGGGCAATGGAAAAGACATGGTTGATCCCTAACCTGAGAGAACAGAGACCAATAATCGTGTCAACTAATATTTAATACCTAGCTCCAAGACAGCTGTACCTGGAGCATACAACACTGGTGTACACAGCAACTCTTTCAAGACCATGGGATAAGTTCCACTGTTCATGCAATGGTGCACAATTGGGGCACCTATGTCTGACAGAGGACCATACCCTATAAGTCACCCCTTTGTAGTGTAACTACATCATCATGGCGCCCCTTGATTACCTCAGCAAGGATCTGCTAAAGCAGGGGCCAGTGTGACTTTGGAGCAGGCAATTGAACGAATCCTTTACTTCACTGAGGAACCCTGGGTTACTCGCACTACCCTAAAACAGATCCCACAAGCCTGTGGTTCAACCCATGGCCACGGTGTCGAAACAAAGTATTTCCACACCTGTACGAACTTTTGGGCATTGAACAAGGTCCTGTAGTGACCCTCCATTCCCAGCTCCTGGATTTCTCCAGTTCTGCAGCAACTTCTGGGCACTGATCAAGGAACCTAGAGTCATCTCTCTATTCCCTGTTCCTGGATTTCTCCAGGCAAGTAACAACTTTCAAGAACTGAACACAGACCTAGAGTGATCCATTCATTCCCCGCTCCTGGATCTCTAGAGCCATGCAACAACTCTCAAGCAGTAAACAAGGTCCTGGAGTGATCTCAGGGAGTGATTCCCTGCTCCAGGATTTCTCCAATCCAACAACAAAAAGGTTCTCAGGAGTAAGTTACCCTGGCCCCCCCAAAAAAACAACCAAAGATCATCAGTTTATAGTGGTACCAATCTCTTCTCTTTGGCCTCCACAAGGAACTTTAACCCTGCCACTCTGATTATGCGACCTGGACCAAAACCTGGTCTAGAGGTACTGGGAGGAATTAGATTAGCCGCCAACCCAAGGACATGTAACCTGAGCCTTCAGAATGGGCGGCCAGGTTGGCTTTGACATCCTAAAATGACAGGAAAAGTAATAAACTAGGGTTACTAAGAACCAGGTTTGTGTTAACCAGATAACAAATACATGGCGTATGTTCACGGATGTCATGGTGTGAGTGTGTTACCTCTCTTTGGGCTGGCCTAGTCCATGTTTTCCCAGCAAGTGCGTGTTCAGGTGTTTCTTCATCACAAATGCCCACCTACAACAAGATTAGTGTGTGTGAGAGTCTGTCGGAATGTGGTATGTGCTTGTGAGCAATTTTTAAATTCAGTGAGTTTGCATCCATTACATTTATCTCATTTTGAAAAAAAAATTCTTGTCCACTGAGGGCTTTAAAAAGACAGACCAATACCACACTCTGACACACACACGCATACACACCATGATATCCCTAATGAACCTAGGTTAATTGAGCAGTAGGCTTTTATTAAAGCAATAATGTGTGTTAAGACAAGCTCAGCAGTGCTGTGAAATGAAAGTAAATGTAGCTAGACAAACTTCAAGCTGCTCTACAGAAACACCTCTTAGTGCCTCTTTGGCCTAAACCAGTCAGATTTGTAAAGCCTGGATATTACTTACGTACCTAATTCCGAAGTTAAATGATCTCTTTTGGTTAATGAATTAGTAGTTGATGAGGAAACTATGCTGACTCACCCACAGAGGTGGCATTTGTACTCTCTCATGCCAAGATGTCTCTTTACATGATTCCTGGCATCGCCGAGTTGCGCGGTTGCAAAATTACAGATTTTACATATGAATGGCTTTGAACCTAAATGAAAAATAAAATAAATTCAATTCAATTAAAAAATAATTGATTAGAAAGTGCTCCGAGATTAAATTTTTTGCCATTAATCATTTATTCATTCATCATCATTAAGCATTTCATCCTGGTCATGGTCACAATGGACATGGAGCCAATCTTTGGATTGAGGCGGGAATACACCCTCGTTCCTGGAAGGGACACACATATTCACACCTATGGGGCAATTTAGCACAGCGGCAAGTATTTGGACAGTGGGAGGAACCCGAAGAACTTTGGATAAAATGTAAACAAACCCTGGGAGAACTTCCAGAACCCCAGGCAGACAGCAACCCAAGCTCAGAATCGAACCGGGGACCCTGGACCTAGGGAGCGGCGATGCTCCCTGCTACTCCACCGTGCTGTACATGACACATTATTATTACTGTATACTACTGTATGTGCTTGTGTTCTTAATAGGCAGAAGAAGAAAGGGTGTTTACCTGTGTGTGTGCGGACGTGAGCAAGGAATGCCATGGAGTTGCTGCTCTTGCACACCTTGCCACAGTGTTTGCACACGTTCCCAGGGTTCTCCTCTCTTTCCCGGTTGATCTGCTCCGTGTCCTCCATTACGTACTTATTCACCTCACGCAGCAGCTCCTCGTGCTTCTCCTTGATGTGAACGAAAAGCTCTTCTTCGGAGTTGCAGGGCTCGTTACAGCGCACACAGCGGAAGGCGGCGCCACCATCGGGTCGCTCGTCTACGCTGCCCCGCTCCGTGCGCAAGTGTGCCGGACTGCTTAAGTGCTGCTGCAGGCTGCTGTCCGAGTGGAAGGACTTCCCGCACAGCAGGCAGTGAAAGTTCTTCTCCTTCGATGAGTGTTTCATGGTGATGTGGACATTCAGGCCGCTTACACCCTCAGCCAAGAACCCGCAGTCGTCACACCGGATCCGTGTGCTCATGTCATTTCCCTCTGACATTTTTAGCATTTTTGCAGCCTGATCGAGGGATTTATACGACTCTCCGTCATCCTCATTGTCTGTTGGCCCTTTCAATGAAAAGACGCATTCGTCGAACGCGGCTGCTCTGAACACGCGCCTCTCAGAAGAACGACTGTCAGCAGTCGTCTCACACATATTTTCCTCTTCTTCTTCTTCTTCTTCTTCCTCATCATTATCATCATCATCATCAGCGTCAGCGTCGTTGTATTCCTCCTCAGCGTTTGATGCATCAGGTAAGTCCTGAGAGCTATTTGTATCTTCACCGGATTTCAGCTGAGAGTTACTATTCAGCTCTTCCTCGCCTTCACTTCCTTTTCCCGCTGCTCCATCAGTTCCTTTATCATTATTCAAACCATTGTTTTCACCAGCGTCTGGTTCTGGATCAGTTTTCACCAGTGTCTGGTTCTGGATCAGGGGCGAGTTTTGCTGCTTGTCATCACAGGCATGCTGGTCGTGTGGGTGCGTGTTGTGCTGTTTTTGTAAGTATCTCTGCCGTTTGAGTTTGTGTTTCTCGGTCGCAGTGTGGCGAGACATCTCTCTGTGCGTCACTGCGTAATAATTGCATGCCAAACACACAAACTCGAAATCCTGCGTGTGCTTGCGGCGCACGTGCAAGTCCAGAGAGAACGCTGAATGCGCAACGAAGTAACAGTGATTGCACGAGTAAGCCGGGTCGCATTTGGCCTTTTTGCAGGGAACGTCGCTTTCCGTTCCCTCTGCCTCTCCTTCCTGCCCTACATTTGACGTTTCTTGCTGTGCAGAATTCGGTGCGTCGTTTGTTGTTCTCTTGGCTAATTCCGCCTCGCCGCTCTGGGGTGATTGCTCAGCGTTTAGTATGACGACTGCCTCCTGTCCGTCGCTGCCGCTCTGCACTCGTTTAATGTGCTTTTTGGTTTCGCAGTGCCGGTCCATGTCTCCTTTGGTCACGCAGGAGTAGTTACAGAGTTTGCAGTGGAAGCTGTAGAGGCGACTGTGTTTGCGGCGGATGTGCACACTGAGGTTTGTGGAATTGGAGGCCACGAGGCCGCAGTGACTGCAGCTCATTACCTGCGACGACTTGGGCCTTCCGCGTTTGCGTTTGTGAGAAGCGCTACCCTCGACCAACTCTTCTAAAGAGCGTTCGGCCGATTCCGTCTCGCGGACATCGTCTTCGACACCCTCATGGTCGGCCTCCTCATGCTCGCTCTGCTCGTCTCTATGGTTTTGTTTGTCTGATAGAATGACAAGCACTTTTTCAACACACTGCTCAAACAGCGGAACGATGTTCTTCTCGATCGCCAAGGTTTTGTGGGATTCGTCACTCAGGTGTGCGTTCATCTCCTCTGCAGTGCAAGTGTAAAAACTGCAGCATCTGCAGTACAGACGCTCAAAACGCTGTGCTCCAGTGCTGAGTTGGTCTATGGGAAGTACCCCAGAAGTGAGCTGGTCTATAGGGGGCGCTGTGGAGATGAGTTGCTCTATAGAGGGTGTGTCTATGCTGAGCTGGTCTATAGGGGATGTGGTCTTGCTGAGCTGGTCTATAGGGGGTGCATCACTGCTCGGTTCTTCTGTACGGGGCACTGTAGATTTAATTTGGTCTGCTGAAGGCATCTCCTCTGCAACGTTTTCGGTCGTGCGCGCCTCCTCTGCACCTGTCGTACCCGTCACCTCGGCCTGCGAGATATTGTGTTTCCTTTTGAAATGGATTTTGAGAGCCGTCGCTGTCTTAGCCACGAAATCACACTCGCGACACGTTCTACCGTTAATCTCCTCTGAAGTAGTTACGGAGACTGCTTCAATACTTTCACCATTATTTATAGCACTGGCGCAATCAGGGAGCGTTTGTCCGGCTTTATTCTCAGGCCAGTCCTGGCTCGTCTCCTTCCCTGATCTTAACTTCCTCCTCGAACAATCCATTCCTTCAGCTTTATTTAACCATTCCACAAAAAAAGCTGTAAAAAGGTTAGAAATTAATCAGCTCAGTTTGGTACAAATATAAATCGGCAAACAGATGAGATGAAACATGACTGATGCTTGCGATGGTGGTTATGCGTTTGTTATTTTAGGTTTAGGTTTGATGCCATCTAGTGGTGAATTACCAAGCTTGCATTGTTGTATTATATTGCATGTACAGTATATATTTCCTAAATGTCTGAATAACTATCATTTATCCATCCAGAAATCTGTGCGGGGGAAAAAAATAGTTTAAGTTCAGATGTATACTGTATATGTGTGTTTTTCAAATGAAATTGTAATTCTTAATTCTATGAATTGTTTCTCCACCTGGTGCACGTTTTCTCAATTATAATATAAATAACTTGACATAATAATAATAATAATAATAATAATAATAATAATAATAATAATAATAAGTATTATTATTATCATTGCAAGTGAACTAACATTCATAAATGTTCCACAAGAAAACAGGTCCAAAGATTGTTGGCAAATAAGAACAACAACACACTTCAGGACATGCTAGTATTGGAATACAATCAACGTCTGGGTGTTAACAGCCACATCACACTACTCTGTCTTTATTTCTTTTAGGTCAGAAAGTGTTTTATTTCTTACATAAAACTGTTTATCGCTCTGTGTGATCAAGAACCATCTCAAAAACAACCCTAGACTGAACACTACCATGTGTGTGGCTGCTGGTAGTGTTTAACTGTAAAATAATAATAATAATAATAATAATAATAATAATAATAATAAATTATAATAATTAAAAAGTCTGGATACAGACAGTCCATTAAGTCAGATCCACATAGCCCAGAGGTCCTAAAATTTACTAAGGTCCGGTCAATAAAATTTTCTTTGAGCCGAGGTTCGAAATGAAATTTTATTTCATTTCATTTTATAAAAGCATTAGGGTACTAAATAACGATTATTATAACCTAGTATTATTTATTTTATAGGTTAATGATATTTTCATTCATTCATTCATCATTGATACTGCTTATTTGGGGGCAGTGGTAACTACTGATCGGAAAGTCGGTGGTTCGAGTCCCAGCTTCACCAGGTTGCCATTGTTGAGCAAGGCCCTATCTGCTCCAGGGGCACTGTATTATGGCTGACCCTGCGTACTGACCCCAGTTACGCTGGGATATGCGAAGAAAGAATTTGACTGTGCAGTAATGTATATAAGACAAATACTGTACGGGTTTAAGGGTGTCTGGAGCCTTTACCAGAAGACTTTGGGCACAAGGCGGGGACCACATGGATGGGTGATGTGGTAATGCACGTGGTCAGAATAGCATCAGTTGCACACAGGACAATGTCATTTGGCACACTTACTTAGGAAGGTCGGTGCTCCCTGTAACTCTGTATGTGTGTGTGTGTGTGTGCGCGTGTGTGTGTGCAGCCTTGTGCTGCCATCTGTTGACGTGTTCAAAAACTAGTCTCGAAACTTTTTGATACTACCTCGTATTTACTGATGAGCAAGTTTTGTTAAAAAAAATAAAGGTAAAGCAAAATGTTGCATTTGCATCACAGCGTTGCATTACAGTAATCTAAGCATTACAGATGTGGAAGAGCTACAGCCATGACCAAAAGTTTTAAGAATAACACAAATGTTAATTTCACAAATTCTGCTGCTTCAGTGCTTTTAGATCTTTTTGTCAGATGTTATTATGGTATACTTGTACCATCAGTCCTGTGTCATGCCAAATAGTAAAGCATCTTGAGACCATTCATCCACAAATCCTGCCAAACTCCCAGCATTGGTTATACAAGAATGGGCTGCCACCAGTCAGGGTGTCGCCCAGAAGTTGATTGGCAGAATGAAATGCAGGGGTCTTGAAAAATGAGGGTCAACGCTGCAAATACTGACTCTTCACATGTAATTGTCAGTAATGAAATTCTTATTTAAAAAACTGAGGCAGCAGAATTTGTGAAAATTAATATTTGTATCACTATATGGGTGTGACGTCAGGGGTGCACATACATTTGGCCATACAGTGTATATGAATGGACGCACAATACAACTCAGCAGCCTGTACATTGTGTATCTGGTAAGATTTTATATATATTATAAATAAAGATATTACTCATGCACACAGAGAGAATGGGGAAAGTATTTACGAGGCACTCTTCCCGCGTAAAACTCCCACGACTAAGCTAGATATCAACCTCCAGTTTTCAGTGTTTTATTTCTATTTCTTTTTTTAATTTTTTTTTTTACTATTTATTATGTTGTTTTAAAGATTATAAGTCGGTGATCTGAACCCAACACTACAGCAAACCGCGGCACAGCTCAAGCGTTTATATAAACTGGAGCGGATTTCAGTTTAACTACCGTGGATACACTTCCTAGTGATACAAACGCATGAACGACGTGGATCTGACCAATAGAAACGCTTAAAGGAGTCACGCTATCCAATAGGACGCGTCGGAGGCGGGGATTACAGCTTCTCAGGCCGAAAACGACGGCAGCACAGAGGCCCAAAAAGGCCACGATTTGCGACCTCCAAAAACACGCTATAAAACAGTACGAATGTGTTTACTAACAACCACCAGCCGTGCAGAAATATCTAACGCAGTTAAAACTACCACCAGAACAACAGTTTCGATTTATTTACCTCAAATAATTCCGGTTTCACGCAGTCCGCGCTTTCTGAGCTCAGTCACCAGCGGCGTTCCGTAGTGCGGTCGTGACGTCACACGCTGGCGTCCAAGTATTAGGGGCCGGAAATAAAATGGCGGCGATGTTCTGAGAGGAGCTGTGCTGCTTGTAGTGTCAGCATTTAGTGGCTTATGTGGGCTGGTGATATTTAGTTAAATCTAGTCCAGTTTATATACCCAATAGATTTTAAATAACAAGAAGGTGATGCTGTTTAAAGTGGAAAAATAAAAGGTTGACTCAAGCTAAAAGGCAAAAAAAAAGGAAAGAAGAAAATATGTGAACATGGTGAATAACCAGCTTTACCACTGGCTAAACAGCCCAATTTCTGAAATATGGAATAACCACACTTAAAGGATGTTTACCCAACCCTTTTCAGGTTGAAACCAAATAAACAAGTAATACAGTCATTTTTTGAGAACTGGGACAAAACATTTTCATTTGGAAAAAAAAACTTTATTTCTTAAAAAATGAATATATGTTGTTGAACAGTGTGACGTGCATTCAATGTTGTTGAACAGTGTGAAATGTGTGAAATCAAACCCTGTTTCAGTGCATTGCAGGGTTTTGTCAACACAGTCATACATTAAAAGATGTATTTAAAGTTATATTTATTTTCTTGAAAAGTTAGGTATTGTATAATGACCAAGAGGTTTTTTTTTGTGTGTTTGTGTACTGGTCATATTTATTTCATAATTCAAAAGCAGCACGTTTAATAGCATTTAATTAAGATAAAAGGGGGTCAGTCTATGACACTGCTGAGGTGTTATAGAAGCCCAGCTCTGATAGCTGGCTTCAGCTCTTTTGCATTGTTGGGTCTGCTGTCTCGCATCTTCCTCTTCACAATACCCCATAAATTCTCTATGGGGTTTAGGTCAGGCGAGTTTACTGGCCAATCAAGCACAGGGATACCATGGTCCTTAAACCAGGTTTTAGTACTTTTGGCAATGTGGGCAGGTGCCAAGTCCTGCAGGAAAATGAAGTCAGCATCTCCATAAAGCTGGTCAGCACAGGGAAGCATGAAGTGCTATAAAACTTCCTGGTAGACAGCTACTCTGGCCTTGGACCTGATAAAAATAAAAAAAAACACAGTGGATCAACAGATCCAGCAGAAGACATGGCTCCCTAAACCACCACTGACTGCAAACTTTAAACTGGACCTTAAGCAACTTGGATTCTGAGCCTCTCCTATCTTCCTCCAGACGGACCTTGATTTCCAAATGAAATGCAAAATTTACTTTTCATCTGAAAAGAGGACTTTGACCCACTGAGCAATAGTCCAGTCATTTTTGTCCTTAGCCCAGAGATGTTGCATCTGTGCATGGTGGATCTTCAAACACTGACTCCAGCTGCAGTCCACTCCTTATGAAGCTCCCCCAAATTCTTGAATAGGCCGGGTTATCCCTGTTGCTTATGTATGTTCTTCTACAACATTTTTTCCATGCATCCCACTTTCCATTATTGTGCTTGGATAAAGCACTCTGTGAAAAGCCAAGTCTTATCCTCCACGTGCAGGGTGTCAGTGATTGCCTTTTGGACAACTGTCAAGTCAGCAGTCTTCCCCATGATTGTGTAGCCTACTGAACCAGCCTGAGAGACAATTTAAAGGCTCAGGAAACCCTTACAGGTGTTTTGAGTTAATTAGCTGATTAGAGTGTGACAGTACGAGTCTCCAAAATTGAACTTTTTCACAATATTCAAATTTTCTGAGATACTGTATTTTGGGTTTTCATTAGCTTTGCTTCATAATCATTAAATACACACTTGAAATATATCAGTCTTTGTGTAATGAATCTATATAATAGACTGTATGAGTTTTACGTTTTTAAGTGAATTACCAAAATAACTTTTCACTTATATTCTAATTTATTGAGATGCATCTGTATAAAAAGAAATTATTTTTGTTTGTTTGGGCAGTGGTAGGCTGGTGGGCGGTGGTGTTTGCACAGGTTGTCACATGAGATTATAAGCTTTTATGTCATGCTGTGTGCATATCACAGGCAATTATCAGCGTTTGTGTCTTACTGTGGGTGCGTCACAGACGTACCTCATTAACTGTAATGGTAGGCAGCATCATCATCAACATCAAGGATTTTTTTTCATGTATAGTGGGGACTCTTTTCACTTATCAAATTAAATAAATTATTTTGTTTTGCTGAATTGATTTAGCTTTTACAATTAATCATAATCAAAATATGAATTATTTCAAAATTTTACAAAAAAACCACAATATTATGTGCCAGCATGTTTTGTCCCAGTTCTCAAGAATGACGTCGGGCTTCAATTCCCGCCTCGGGTCTGTCTGCCAGGAGTTTGCATATTCTCCCTGGGCTGGTGGGTTTCCTCCAGGTACAAAGACACCTAAGTCTCCTGGGATAGGCTCCAGGCCCCCTGCGACCCTCTATACAGGATAAAGCAGTATAGACGATGATAAAGTGTGTAAGTATGAATGAATGAATATATACTGGCTACTAAACTGAAAAAAAAAGGGGAACACAAGAAATTAGTATTACTCTTTCGTCATTAGTGTCTATATCGTCATAGCCCATCCTCTCAGATGACTTTTATTTTGACAGGCTGCGCAGAGTTAACGCACAGGAAATGGAAGCAGCTGGGTTGGATGTCTCGTCTGACTTTCAGGCGATCTTTATAATTTTATGAGTGTGGAAAGACCTCACTGACAGTGTTTTTGGTGTCCGGTAATTATAAGATGTTAACTAATGAATGCTAAGTGTGTTTGTGGTGTCGGTTAGTGTATTGTTGTATTACTGAACCTAGCAGCTAGGCTGTTTCCCTTCTCTGTAGCTAAGTGTTCGCATTAAGCAAAACATAATTATGTCGTGTTTCTGATTAAAAAATAATAATGTTAGGTGATTATCTAACTTAAGTTTTTAATTATTAGTGAGCTAGTGATAATTGTTTGTTGTTGTCACGTTAATATTATTGTTGTTATGTTAATTGTTCCGATTCCGGATTGTTCAGAAGCTGTGTTACAAATTAAGTCTTTATTCCCTAGGCACTACACAATCATGGGGACGCTTGCGCCGTGCGTTTATAACGGATGCACGCACCCTAGTTGGTGCACTACCTTCCGATAATGGACATTATGGAATACGGCCAATGTCAAGTCTATTTAAAAATGATTCTTTTATAAATTACATTTTTACACTTTTTTGCTTTTTGGTGTCGTTTAATTTAACGGCCTTTAATTAGAAACATTAAAATGTATTACTAAAAGATCTTACTCACACTTTACAGATTCATCAGTAATTTAAGCCCAAACAGTTTTACAGAGTAGAATTGACTGAGTCTTTGAATCGATTCCTGATTGACTCTGTGAGTCAAATATTTTCATGAAGGCTTGAATCGTCGTGATGAATTATCTGATGCTGACTGTTTGCCATTTAATTTAATTTGCTGATTGTGTGCAATATTCTCCCATTCTTATTGCAATATGACGATAAGTAATCGTCAATAATGCCCCTTCAAAATGATAATAATAATAATATTTTTTTAATTCTTTATTTGTTTGGTGGTTTGTTTTTTTTCAATTGCATGGTTTTCATTTCGCATCTTACTTCCAACACTGTCAATACCTATGATAATGACTTTGATATGTGACATTCTTTTTGTCCAAGCTTACCAAAATCTTGTTTTACCCTACACAGGTGTACGGAGAAGAATGGATTCAGGAAGTGAACGTCGAGGAATCTACGTGGATCAGGCGGCCTTGCTTTGCACGAAAGGCTGTGGATTTTATGGCAATTCAGCCTGGGGAGGTCTTTGTTCCAAATGTTGGCGCGAGGATCACCATAAGTCACAAGTCAAGCAGATTGAGGAGGACCATGCACTTGCAGCAAGGTGAGCGTGAAGATGGGTAGTTAAATGTGGCCTCGCACCTACAGGGAACGCCAACAGATGTTTTAATGTAGCCGGAGTGCGGATAATTTTTGACTGTTGATTTTACACTGTTCATGACTTTTTTTTTATCGTTGTTGTTGTTTACACTGTTTATGTTTTCTCATCCAGACTGCAACGAGAAGAAGAAGAGGCAGCCACCGCAAGTAGGAACCAGGGGGCGCACTCAGGAACCTCGCCCGCCCAGCTAAGCAAACCGGAAGAGAAGAGAAACAGTCAAAAATCACGCGCTGTCCCCGCAGGAAAGAAATTTTTCACCACGCTTGCAAAGACGACACTAGGCAGAGGTAAGTTTGGGTTTTTTTTTCCCCTGACAAGATGATACACTGTGTTTATGTTAGGGGATGTTGTGGTTAAATAAAGATAAAGTCGAAATGTCATGAAATGTAAGATGCTGCTTTCACTCTAAAGATCAAGGCTCTGAGTCAGCTCAGTTCATGAGTAATGTCTGTAAATAGCTCACTGTATTATCGTTACAGGTTGTGATATTCTGTCCACTTGTGGTCATGAGAGACTTGGTCATGCCTTTGTGTCAGTTGGATTATTGTAATTCTGCCTGACTGTGTGACTCAAGAGCTTTAACACTTGTGTACAAAGCATTTAAATGGCTGATTCCAGAATCTTCGTACAGTACATACGAATGATTAGAACAGAATTTATGGAAACTGTGAAGAGTTAAAAATATGAAAGTATAAAAAGTGTTTTTAAAAAAAATGGTGTGTGGATGTGACATGATATGAGCTGTGTGTCAGCAGCAGCGTGATTGCCACTGGTACTAACATCACATCATTATCTATTTTTAGAAATATGTATATAAAAAGAGTTTATTATGATCACCGGGTGCCAATTCATTTCAGGGCACACACTCGCACACACTAACGCACTACAGACAATTAACCTCAACCTCGCGCAATGTCTTTGCACTGTGAAGATTGAAGATGACATGAAGATTTAACTTGGTGATTCGACTCCACCATCAGTCGAACCCTGACCCCAGGAGGTGCGTGGCCACAGTGTTGAGCACTATACCACAAAAAAAACAGAACATCCCAAAATCTTTTGATTCTCTTCAGCATTTTGGCGGGATTATTTTTATATTATAGAGAATGACTTGTTTTTGAACGATTCTGGCACTTAGACAAACTAATATAAAAACGAACACAAAACCAGTAAACACAGCTGGATAACAAATCAATGACAAGATCAAGAGACAGGACAAGATTAGAACACCAGACAGTGATTAAGCACATGCTGGATATGTTCACTATGTGCTAAGTACAGATCAACACTTTGTTAGTCAGATCATATCACTTTGCATTCGCAGGCATGAAAGAAGTGATAACACTAGAAGTCAGTAAGCTACTGTTCCCACAACTACACTGAACCTGGAAAGATAAAGTTGGACATGTGTGTACACAAAAAGGTCATATCCCTACACTGGCACTTTGTTTTTAAAGAATAGAGACAGGTGGATTCATCGAACGTGAGTTAATGTCTGTTTTTGGTCCGTTTTAACTCACATATGTAATGCACCAGACATCCAGAGATGATTATTTTGGTAACGTCCACTTGTGTGGTTTCGGAACAAAAAAAGAACTTGTTTGTTAATGCATTGTTGCCTGGTATTAAGTGGTAAAGGAAAATACAATACGTGATCCTTTTTTTTTTTTTTTTTTTTGCCCCATCAGATGTCAACACTCCCAGCCCGCCGCCTCCCACCACGTCCATCAGCCAGCAGTTACAGGCTACAGAACCTGACCAGGCCACAAGACAGTTCATCGATTTCCTGAAGACCATGCAAAAGCCTGGACGGGACATTTTTAAACAATGCCATTCGTTCTGTCACAGTGTAGCTTACAAAAAGGTATTCAGCCATCGTTTGACTTGAAATATGCAAATCCTTACAATATGTGGTAATAAAATGTAGTCAGCTGACCAGTTTTGGTTCCGGGAGCGTGACGGATGATTGTCACACGTGAAATATCCTAACACTAAACTCATTGTGATTTTGATTTGAAGACTTAATAGAGTGGTTCAACTCCATCATTAGTGCAGGAGTTCCGCCACAAATAAATGCTACTCCCCGATGGAAAAATTTAACGTTTTACAAAAATAAATGACTTTGTACCTGCCAGCTGTATTTTCTTATGAATTTAGTTGGGTCTGTATATATATATAAAAATAAAAAAAACGGAGTATCTCAATCTGAACAAGCATTCATGGAATGCACTGGACAAACAAGCCTGAGCCGTAGAGGCCCCACCCCGCAATCCACAGCACTCAAAAGCTGGCAGATGCTACAGCACGCCCTCAGAGATCTTGCGAAGTCATGGCAAGGGAAAGTACTATATTGTGGTTAATATTTTTTATGTTGCAATGTTGTGGCTGATTGAGGTATAAAAGACCTATTTATACCAGATTCAAGGTTACTAGGGGAATACAGTACAGGTAGTCCCCGACTTATGAATGAGTTCTGTTCCTGGAGCACGTTCGTAAGTCGGATTTGTTCTTATGTCTGACAAAGTGAATCTTTGACACATTCGAATATACAATGTAAAGCATACCAATCCACTTGTCTAAATCTGTCCCCTTTTCCCACACTGCCATCATGTGGCCAAAAACCATAACCATGTCTATGGAAATAAATTTTGCACGTCAAATGTGGCTTTAAATCGCGAAAGGAATCCCGGATGCCAATTTGTCTCCGAGCTGTTTTCCACTGTTTGTTGACATTAACGTTTCATACATTCACTTAAAC
>JAQQZT010000018.1:5945461-5957987 GCA_030068275.1 Clarias platycephalus
AATTCGTAACTTATATGTTCGTAAGTCTGGGACTACCTGTACATTTAATACTCAGTTTATTACTCTTTTAGTAGCTAATGTGTTCTCATTGATGCTACGGTGTGTTTTCTGATGGTTCCTTTCAGGATCTTGCCGCAGACGATCTCTCCGAGGCTGTGCAGGACTTTTACCAGAGCATGTCTGACCGTCTACACAATATCTACAAAGGTATTAAGAATATAAGGTTGCTTAAAGGCAAATGTTATTACAGGGTTATAGAGCATTTGAGTTGGGTTTTTTTTTTTTTTTTTTTTGGTTCTTTTTGTATTTTTTTTAAATGTTGTTGGCGTCTATGTCTGTGTGTATGTCAGGGAATCCAGAGCGGGTAGAGGCAATAATGGATGAAGTGGAGAAGTACATAACGCTGCAGTTGTATGAACAGGTTTTCTGTCCTGAATCTGCAGAGGACGAGGCCAAAGACTTGGCCATCCAGAAGAGAATCAGGTGCGACATCAGTGGCCAGGCACACACTCGTGTTGTTAACATGTGTATTATTTGACAACATTGTTAATGACAGAAAGGTCTGTGTGTTTTATTTTCAAGTCTTGATTAAAGGTTTTGTGTATGTTTAGGGCTTTGCACTGGGTTACGGTTCAGATGCTGTGTGCTCCACTTAAAGAGGAGATCCCTGCAGTGGCAGACAGTCTGGACAAGGCGATTACTGGTAAGGTTTTTGTTGCGGTTACAGAAAGAAAAAAAAAAAATCAACAATGGTGGTATAACGCAGCCTGTTGCTAAGCAAAGTTACCTTTACCACCTGGTTGTATTTCTCCTAAGTTGCCATGATTTAAACATCTTATCTAGTTTTAATATTGAATAACAAAACTGATTCTCACCATAAATATAGCCATAGAAGCTGGCATGGCGTTAAAAAGAAAGATTTAATGTTGTAGAACGTTTGCAAAGCATGTTAATTCCTGTTATCACATGCATCCCGGCATTAGAAATATAGGATAGTTCCCTCACCAGTCTGTATTTTTACTCCAGCCTGTATTTTTGACATTAAATACTTTTTAAAAAAAGTATTCATAATGACATAAACCTCATACTGACTGACACTGGAGACTCCTTCCAAAACGTCTCTCTACACATATAGATCTCTCTCTATACAATACGGTTGTGCACTTTTTACAGTGATCTATGTTTAGCATCTGGTGTATAATTTCCTAGCTGTTGCATATTAGAACAAGTACATTTATATAAATCTGAATTTTGGCTTGTAAACGCAGTGTTTTCAGTGTTTTTTCCGTTTTTAGTAATGGACATATGTGCAGGTGTGTGTTTTTAATTTCTTTCTGATTTAATGCAAAGGCCCACTAAACAGATGATATGTGTTACAGATATAATCGAGATGGATTCCAAGCGAGTGCCCAGGGATAAACTGGGTTACGTCACCAGGTGCAGCAAGCACATCTTCAGCGCCATTAAGCGCAGCAAGAGAGAGGCCGCGTCCGCTGACGACTTCCTCCCGGTGCTCATCTACGTGGTGCTGAAGGCCAACCCGCCTCGGCTGCAGTCCAACATCCAGTACATCACCCGCTTCTGTAACCCCAGGCGCCTCATGAGCGGCGAAGACGGGTATTACTTCACCAACCTGGTGCGTGTTTATCCTGAACACTGCTTACTTTTAAACCGGAGATCGGCATATGAGCTTGTCCTTGTTGTATAAAGTGAATGTTGAACACGCGTTGCCTTTATTTTGACCATGCTTTAATATAATATTTGGTGTTTGTGCCCTTTGGGAAACATGTCAAGACTGAATCTCTCTCTCTGTTTTTTTTTTTTCTTCCCTCATTTAGTGCTGTGCCATAGCTTTCATAGAGAAGCTGGATGCCCGGTCTCTAAACCTGACTACAGAGGAGTTTGAACTCTATATGTCTGACCAGGCGTCCCCCGAGAGGCCACAGGCCCGTGGAATCTCTCTTCCCCCACCCTCTTCATCACGGAGCGGCCCGAGAGGCGACAGGCCGGAGAACGACCTCATCGATTGGAACGATGAGATCGGAGTGGAGGCTCCTGTTCAGGATGTCCTAGAAGGGCTCCACCTGGACTCCGGCGCTGCGTCCACCTCTGCGATCGACTCGGACAATCTAGACAGCGAGGGCTTACCTCCTCCTCTACAGCCTCAGGTGTTTGCTGGGTAGCTCTGTACCAGATCACCAGTTCCATCAACCAAGTTCCTCTGTAATGTTACTGTTGATTTTTAACACACTCTGGCGTGTGGGCCCTACTGACTGCAGGCCAATGTGAAGTGGGAGATGGTGCCCTCACTTAATCAGCAATCTTTCACCTTGTCTTTCCGTTATTCGGGGAAAAGGATTTGCACATATTTATTTTTGTTTCAGATGAGCTCGACACGATTTTGTTTGTGATAGAGTTAGCCAACACTCAGTGACGGCACACGAGAGGTTTTCTAACCTTTTCTCAACACATTTGACAAGCATTACCCAAGTGAAGCAAAATATTAGGGGCGGGGGACGGTATATATACTAGGGATAGTCTAGCCGATACGATGTCCGTATACGTAGGTGCTGAATCGGTTTGTATTGCGAATCTTTTACTATCACGATTTTATGAATGTCTTGATTCCATATAATTTTTTTTTTTATATAAATTTTTTTTGTTGCAATTCTAAACAACAATAAATAAATCTTAAATCATTATTTGCACCTGTAACACACAACGATGTTCTGTCTGCTTGTATGTGAATAGTTTGGATCATTTAGTGTGACAGAGGAACTGCAATATTTTTCCACGTCAAATGCGAACATGTCGAAATAAATTTTAAAAATTATTAAATTCTGGAGTGTCAGTGTTGCGATAAATGAATTTGCACACAAAAGAATCACGATTAGATATTTTTTGTTTGTTTTACTCCTTATTTTGCTTCCAAAGAGGCAGGATGTTTCAGATTGCGATCTGATAAGCTAGTTCCTCCTTCTATAAACTGCAATGAGTAGCCAATGCGGCAGGATTCCTCAGAGCGTTTAACTTTGCCAGCTTCTTTGTTTAAACAAATGCTCGTTTAAAAACTGTTCGCTTCTGTACATTTTTACGTTAAAGATGTGACCAGACCAACAGAGAGACATAAGCATATGTAACTACAAAAAAAAATAAAGATTTTCATATGAGACAACATGCAATATTTAAACTGTTAACATGATCTCAGATTGACTCGACCATGTATCCTAGAAGATAAACGAGTGGGTTTATTCTGGACCGTTTGATTCTTTATGATGAATGTGACCTCTCGGTGCGTTCACAGCTCACTGAACGGGTGTTGGCCAACTCTCTCAATTCTACTTTCTGCCAAGAACTTTCACTCAGTCTTCGGGTCGCTATGTGTATGCACTTTTAACCTTTTTTTTTGTTGCTGTGACTGTTTTTAAAGAGACTGTGTATAAAGCAGTCGAATCATAGTCAAAATTTATTTATTGTTATTTTTTGTCAGATATACGAGTATGTAGAACTGAAGTATTATTCAGGGATATTCCTTAGTCCTCTGTACAGGTGATCGGATTTATTTAGGATTTTATCTTATTCACAGATTTCTTGTTATTTATTAGATTATTTAATGATTTCTTCTTTTTTTTTCCGTTGAATTGATTTTGGTGGTCTTTTAGTCTTGCACTCCACTTATTTGAAAGATTCTAAACATCGAAAAGCTGCGCGAATGTCGTTTTAAATTTTACACATGTCGTTTTAAATCGATATGTCGTTTTAAAATGCACACAGTGCGTTGTGTTGTATGACTCGTGACGTTGACGATGCACTGTGAACGGGTTTAATTCAACACCAACACCAGCTCATCCCCGAAGCGCATGTCTTTCCTGTTTCAGTAGACACTACGGTTTAAATTGTTCTGCATTCAGGATCCTGTTAAATACCGATGTCCGCCGGCAGTGCGATGTTAAACAACAATTTCAAGGAACAGGATTTGCTGCCATGGCAGTAGTTTTCGGCAGTTCCTGATTCGAGTTCTAAAAAAGAAATGCCGCTAAATCTCGCTTATTCTTCAGTATGGGATAAAAAGCATTAGTTTTTAATACAAGTTGAAGTCTTAAGTTAACATCAGTTATTGCAGTGATCGTTATATATTTTTGAACATTCTAGGAAGCCCCAAATGAACGCCTCCTTTTGTATGCTTGAGGTCTGTGAACCGAAATGCTTCATGATATATGACTTCATTATGGTTAATGGTCATAGGACAGGGCATGGTTGTATATAATTGGTCATTGTAGAGTGCACCAGAATTATGTATTTATGTATGTATGTAATGTATGGACATATCCTAAAAGCAGATGATGTCATTTGCGAGATGTTTTCTGCCACATGCATCTACTGCATATATTTCTGCAATATTATTAGGTCATGTCCAAATGCAGATGTGGCAGTCCTCTGTAAGTTTATGCAGTGAACACCTAACTTAAACAAAAAAACTGAGAAGTAAAGCCTGAGAATTAATAAATAAATTAGTGGATTGTCTTTTGTTGTTTGTATTAGTTTGCGTCTACACTTTTTACGCAGACATTTCCTGTTATTATTTCACCCTGGTTGCGCAAATGACACTTTTTTTTTTGTTTTTTTTGCTGAAGCCAACATTTTTTTGTTTTTTTTGTTATGGGAAAGGAAGGGATCCTCTTTTCCTGTTTTCCTGGAATTGAAGCAAACAGGATGGGAGTTCCTGGGTTTCTTACTTTAAAAACACACTTTTGCTTTGAAACAGATCACAGATCCTAAGGCAGCGCGATCACCATGCACTTCTTTTACACATTCGTTGGTGAGTTTGTGCAAATATTGAAGTATTTGTATCCTGGCATGCAAGATGTTGAGGTTTTTGAGGTTTATATATATATATATATTTTTTTTTTTTTTCTTCTTTTAGTTTTTTCAACCTTGCTTGCAAGTGTCAAGCTGGATGGTATGTATTTCTTATTGCATGTATATACAGTAAAATAGTTAACACAAGTTATAGTTGTAAACCATCATGGGACTTCCTTTTTGTCAAAATGTGGAAATGATCCTTAATTCATTCAAATGGTTTATTGCTATTAGTAACTAATGTCCTTGGGCAACCAACTATTCCAGCATCTGAATATTTTTCTTTCTTTTCATTTATGCATGCAGACATAGATCCCACACCACCCCCAGTGAAAGCCAAGGCTACAGTGAGTTTTGGTGAGCCACGGCTCTTTTCAGGGGAAAACGTGCAGATGACTTGCAGTGTCCCGGATGACCCTTTATCCGACTGGACGTATGAGTGGTTCCATAATGATTCAAAACTCTTTAGCTCGTCAGCGGTGTACGATTTAGAGAAGGCACGAATCCAGCAAAGTGGAAGCTATACCTGTCGAGCAGAGAAGGCCATAGAAGCTTGGCCGTATTCAGTAACATCCACTCCAAGCGACCCTCTAGACATAGTTGTTGATGGTAAATGTTTTCGTAATTCTTGTTGTGTAATTTAATAATCAAAATATATTCTTATGGGCAAAAGTATTTGGCCAGACATGTTCATTATTGAAATCGGCTGTTTGAATCTTAATGCTTCAGCATACGACATTTTGGACAATGCTATGCTTCCAACCTTGTGGCAACAGTTTGGGGAAGGCCCTTTTCTAGTCAAACATGACTCAAAGTTGCTGTTGCTCATGCACAAAGCAATTGATTATAAAGTCATTTATGATTTGATGAGTTTGGTGTGGAAGAACTTGACTGGCCCGCATAGAACCCCCAACCCACTTTTGGAAAGAACTGGAACGAAGGTTCATAAATGCTTTGAGGAATGAATGGGCAAGAATTCTCACAGGACACTCAAGTCTTGTGGACAGCCTTCCAAGAAGAGTGGAAGCTGTGATAGAAGGGGGACCGACTCCATATTGAAGTATATGCATTTGGATACAATGTCATTGCAGATTTGGCCAAATATTTTTCTCCATACAGTGTATATGCGTGTGTGTGTGTGTGTGTATATTGTTATTTATTCCCTCTGCTAGGTGGTTGGGTTCTCCTACGAGCGCCATCTGAGCCATTAATTGTTGAGGAAACGATGACCCTGACCTGTCGAGTCCGTGATAACCCCAGCCTGTTAAATGTGGTCTTCTACAAGAATGAGGTGGAGGTCATGCAAGGGCCAGACGAACATCTTCTCTATCCCAGCGTCACCCTTAAGGATAATGATGTGTACTCCTGCAGGGCTACATGGTTTAAGAACCAGGAATATCAATCTGGCCAGTCTGTGGCTTCTTCTGTGATTGTATTGGGTAAGCCATTTTAACGTGATGGATTCCAAGCTTAACAAAACACCTCGATGAAATAACAGACTTCAACTGCCTCATGATCATGCATGCTAACTCGCCCAGCGTTTATTCAGGGTTAACATCCAGTCCTTAATGCTGAATCATCTTTATTTGACTCCAGATAAGTTGGAGACTCCAAGGATCGAGTTTTCCACAGGTCGGGGTTTGGCGAGGAGTGGGGACTCTGTGGAATTGAGGTGCATCACCAAACTAAATACTAGAGAACAGGACCTAAGTCTAGAGTACTACTTCTTTAAAGATGGCAGCAGGATGGGACCTTCTACTGCCAAAGACACACACACCATCTTACGTGTGAGCCAAGAGGATGCCGGTTTCTACTCCTGCAAAGTCCGTGTAAGGGCTCTGAACGTGGAGAGGTGGAGTCACCAGAAGGTGCAGCTAAAGGTTCTGCGCCCTGTGCAACTTTAGGTGACAGAATGTACGTTTCTAAAGTTTTCCCTAAAGTTTTTTATTTTTTTTAAACTAGTAGCACATTTACTTAACATCTGATAATCATACCTCATCATTCGAGTTCATGTCGTAATGACGTTCATATTATTCAGCCAGTGAAAGTCCATACTGTAAGTAGTGCATGCTAACTCAAAACCTTTCATTTAACCTTAATGAGGGACTGTGTATTAATTTTCACATTTGATCCAGAAGCTGAAGATAGCCTTGAATTGAAGCCGGCAATCTGCAGTTTAATCATCTTTTTTTTTTTTAAAGAACTCCCTTTGCCACCAACAGATGCAAGTTCCTGACCTGGAATGCACAAGGACACCAAGGCAGCCTTACCACAACTATCCAAGTTCTTCAGTTTTAGAATACTCTCACATACTGTAGTTCATTGTTTTCTACTTTTTTTTCTGCCTTGCTCTCACCCGTCTGATCACATCTGTGGTCCTGAACTGTAAGGTGTACACTAGATTATGATTGTGATTCATCTTTTCAATCTGACATGTTTTGATAACAATACTGTTATTTTGCAAAAACAGACAAAGAGCCTTAAATATCTTTTTTTTTTTTTTCTATTTCATTTTTTTTTTTTTACATATTCATGATCGGCTGAATTATTCTTTGAAAATTGTGTGTAATGATTTTATTCTTACAGATTATCAATAAAAACATAGAACTGCTTCTACGTTTTATAACATGGGCTGCTAAAGGGAAATGCAATTTGTATAACAAGAAATATAATGTTCATCAAAGTTGATCGAAGGTGATCACTGACTTTTAAGTTGGTCAAACAAATGTATGCATTTGTAGGATCACACGTTTGTGATTTGTTTTAATTAACACACAGATTGCTTAAACATCGACATATTGGTCATATTGTATGGTGTTTGTTCTCTAGGCTTTGTTGCATGAGACAAAAATGTTTGAAATTTATAGAAAGGCAGACATATATTCATTATAAAGCAAAAAAAAAAATATATTATGGGAATGCAGTAGTCAGGGTAACATGATGTGGGAATCACATCCGACTAAAAACAACAGGAAATGTCGACGGATGATGGATCGGACACCAGGCTATGGTTATGTGTTTCAGTGGTATGCATCATGCCTGGGATCCTGCCAGACCCAACAGAAGCATGTCATTGGAGTAGGTGGTTTTTACTATTATGAGGGTCAGGAGCAGGCAGTCAGATATAAAAAGAAGCTGTGGTTGTACAGTTTAATGGTCTACAGCTTTTATGCTTTCATCATCGTTAACTGCTTCATCCTGGTTAGTTTATATACGGTTTAAAGTACACATTTGTTTACATTTGGTGAACCAGAATCAATTATGATTTCAGAAAGTATCGTTGGTATGTGGAGACAAAAATAATTGGTCCAGAGAGTCTGCGCGGGCGGCAGGGATTGGTCAGAATTCCTTCAAAAGTGGGAGGGAATAGGATTTTAAAAACACTCCCACACACCTCTTCAATCTGTATCTCAATCCCACAGATGACGGTTGAGTAGATTTCAGTGCAACACCTGACCCTGGTTTGTCTTTGATGTCAGTCAGGATAGAGCAAAAAACCTGAAAAGGTGCTGTCATCCTCACTGCTTGAATAAGCACCATTCCAATCCCTCAGGGTCTCCACCCAGACCTGGTCTCCAGCAGCAAGCTTCAGAAGCACCAAGCTGGAGGCCTGGTCAATGTCCTGGCCCTGAAGTGCGTCCCGTGAACGCAACTTACGAACCCCATTTACAACCAAGGATGCACGCAGTGGCTTGTTTCTCACGGTTATCTGATAAGAGAAGACATAAACCCCAGGGTAAGTACAGTTGAACTTGCTGATGGAGACATCGTAATGGTTTTCTCCATTGTAAAATATCTTGTCAAAGCGCACTGGGAAGCCTGAGGGTGGAAATGACTTGCTCGGGTATAGACCTACACTGAAGGCAGACCGCACTTGGCCCACAGTGTCACCTGATGTCCCTTTTATACCTTGAGGTCCACGATCACCACGCTTTCCCGGAAGACCCCTTTCACCTTTTGGTCCCCTGAGACCTCTCGTACCTTGAGGTCCTTCAAGACCCCGTGGTCCTAGTTCCCCCTTGATTCCCGGATTCCCCGATTCACCACGTTCTCCAGGTAAGCCAGGGTTTCCATGAATTCCATGTTGCCCTGAAGAACCAGGATCGCCCCTCATGCCTGGAGGCCCAGGTTCACCTGGTTCTCCTTTTTGTCCTCTATCTCCCAGAAGTCCACATTCTCCCCTTTCGCCCTTCTCACCCTTGTCTCCAATCATGCCAGGTGGTCCAGGTGGTCCATCTTTACCAGGCTCACCTCTGTCACCTTTAGTTACATTTTGACTAGGTTCTCCTTTGTCACCTTTAGCACCTTTGAGTCCTGGCATACCACCTGCACCTTTCTCACCTTTGAGTCCAGTATCACCTGTATAAAGTTAAAAATGCAGGTAATACCATATATCTCATAGTAATAAGCATGTTGTACGTATCTCATTGTTAGATATTTAATGTACTGTATGCACATACCTTTCTGTCCAGCCTTCCCTGTATTGCCTGGAGAGCCTGCAAATCCACTGCTACCTTTCTCACCCTTTTCTCCTATTTTTTTTTTGGAAATGAGAACATAATATTATGGTCATCTGCATTTGCCACAATTTCCGCTGTTTTCATTTTTTATTCTCACCTTTGTCACCCTTCAGTCCTGGCATCCCAGTTGCACCTATTGGTCCAGGAGCCCCTTTGAATCCTGGGTCTCCTTTTTGACCAGGTTGTCCTACACACCAAAAAGATTAGGCTAGGTTAGGTTTGAAATATGTCACAATATACAATACAATATACTGTATGATATGACATATTATATCGTATCTCAGGAGCTTCAGATCGACCTTGTAAAACCGATAAATTGTCGAATAAACTGGAAACACTTTGCGTCACGATCTGTATCCACTAACCTGGAGGCCCCATGTCTCCACTTGGTCCAGCAGGTCCACGTTCTGGAGGGCAGCACTCGCAGAAGTTGAGGTAACATTCTGTGTAGTCCAGTGTATAGTTATCCTGCACACTGTTGGATGCGACTGTAGTATCTGGGTGGTAACCGTTAGGGACAGTGGTACTCTCAGTGATAACAGAAGAAACACGACCTTTTGCCTTGGTATAGTCCACTATCTTTGGTGTGACTGTGGGTTTACCAGCATGTGTGGTAGTGTGGGTCAACTCTCGAGGAGGTTTCTTGGTGTATTGGTACTTGGGCCGTGGAGTTATCTTAATGGCATCGCTCATCAAAAGCAGCACAGACACTGCCAAGAAGACTGATCGGATAGACAGGGCGGTCATTGTGAATCTGCAGATGAAGAAGAAAAGTCTAAAAATTAAACTTTCTGAGCTATGGGAAATTCTAAGAGATGACCAACCCATGTTAAAATTAGTGCCGAATGATTCTTTGGGTAGTTAATAGATCTTGACTTACAAACATTCTGATATGATAACTTTAACAAATGTCCCAAAATGTTAATGAAACTATTTCAGGCTGTGTAAGGAGCTCTATTGTTGCAAAGTAGATACATTAAACGTTGTTCTGTCCCTGTAGTGCATATGGTTGGGTCCAAAACTTTTGGAACAAAGATAAGTTTCCTTGGCACTTACCCTCTGTACACCAGGACATTGAATTTGATATTAAACACTCAAGATGTAACCAAAGTCAAGACTTTCAACTGGGTTTTTATTCAAGGCTAGACCAGGACACACAGTCGTAGTACTCTGTTACTTGCTGATATACATTTAGTCCTCGACAGATTCTCAGATTATAGTGTTGATTAACGATATTGTATATCCACTAATAAGGAGGCGATAATAAGGCCTCTCTAATCCTAATGCTCCAAGACTGGGTGATGCTGCAGAACCCACAGTGCTAGAGTGGCCAAGTTTCTTTACCTCTCATGTGTATCATGCTTTTGTGACATGGGATACCGCGCCCTCATGAATCACTCCATCTAGTAGACAGCCAAAAAAGGAAAAGAGAAAAAAACAAAAAAACAAGAAAAAAGGGCTAGGTTGCCAGCTGGACTTGGGGCAATGGGACTAGTCATTTAATATGGGAAGAATTTCTTCAGCACTTTTACCAAACCCAAGTGAATGGACTGGTGCCAAGCTTTAGGGTTAAAGCAGCAAACCTAGGGGCTTGGGCACACAATGAATAGCAATGTCATGTTACCGAAGCAGGATGAAAGAATAATGCTGTTTCACTCTATAATTGAACTGGCAGTTCCATTGTCCATAAGGATAAGGGATCACTGAATGTTTAAATCATATGCTAGAACCTCAGTTGATTTCAGCTTAGTTGAATGCCCCGTATCGCCATCTGAATGAATGGTGTTCTTCACTCCAGAGAATTGTAGAATCAATGGAAAGATGCACTAAAGATCTGGTGGCTCATGGTGGTCCAACATTTCTTTTAATATACCAGCATGCCACTATAACAGCATCAAGTAGGTACATGGTTACCTCTGGTATAATAGTGTATAATGCTCTGTACAAGTATACTGTATCAAATGGAGTGGTATGACTGAGATTTTACATCTCAATGCCTTTACATGGATGGTCCTACGCAGTGGTTCTACGGTGGTGCCGTCGCACTGAAGTTGGAGATGCAGTCAGTAATTGTACACCTAAAAGTCACTTAAGGTCTAATTTTAACTCTTGGCCATTTCTCCTGTCTGTTTTGGATCTCACATGTGTTAGCTCAGGGAAACAGAGTTTTATTCCAAGCTATTTGGTGTTACTCCAAAAAAGCTTTTGCCCAAAAGAGCACTGATAATCTCACCATAGCCTAAACCTGAGCTTTTTTTTTTTTTTTTTTTTTTTTTTTTAAACAGAGGAAAGAGCTTATCTCAACCCTTTCACTTAGCAAAGTGCCCCCTGGCCACCCCATACCTGTGCACCTTTCAAACCTTAAGAGAGATGAGGCTGAGACAGGGAAGAGCCTCTATCACAAAACAACTTCAACAACCCACAATCAATCCTAGCTTTGACTGCCTTTGACTAAGAAATTGAGACTCGCTCAAGTATTCGTGCCCTTGATATAGGCGCACTCAGCATATGCCTGCATGTTTGGCCCCTTTCCCCCTTTTGTGAAGCGAGGGCATGTCTGCCATCTGAGCCCCGGGTGTGTTTAGCCTCTGGTAGAGTAACAGCTCAGGCTTTGCTCGAGTGGTAAGCCCTTAATGGGGTTCACTATGACCCTGTGAAGAAAGGAGTGGCTGTTGAAGCATTTGCCTAAAAAGCCTCATTCTGCTTCTTTATCTTTTTGCATCTCGCTTGTTCTGTTTCTCAGGCTCTCCATCCTGTCCGATTTTCATCCTTTTGTGAGAAGTTGTAAAAAAACACAAACATATATACTACATGATAAATAAAAATGTTAAAAAGTGCAAAAAAAAAAAAAAAAGGAAAAAAACCTACACAATATAAACAATATATAACCAAGTTGCATTTTTCCAGAAGAAACAGAGCCATATACAGTATATATATATATATATTTTATCATTAATCGAAGGTGTGAAGAAGGATCTTGATTTCTCTTCCAAGAGCATCAGACAACATTGTGTTAGCATGATGTACAGAGATTGAAACCTTAACATGTATACAGATAAGACACCCTTAAAACACCTGAGATACAGGTTTAACTTTTTTCAATATATGTCAGTAAAGTATACTGTCCATGCACAGTTATATCAACT
>JAQQZT010000018.1:5966537-5980073 GCA_030068275.1 Clarias platycephalus
TGTAAGCCCTGCCACATGCGCCGTGTGTCGCCGCTGTCCTTGAAGTGGTTGTGGATTCTCTGGGCGTGTGCGCGCTTCGCCTCTCTGATGGCCCGAGAAAGCCATCAGACGATGGCGTCTGATGGCGAATGGCGTTCATTGACGAATAAGAGCTAGAACTCTGATCTTGCAGTTCTAAGTGCCACAGTACATTCATCCTGGTTAAACATGGATAGAATGTTTCTATGGCAAATCATGGAATTTGATGAGGAACTGTACACAATGAATAACAATATTTAACTTAGTCTACCTTTAGCTAAAATTCAAACCACTAGTTAGAATGATTTCTGATGACATAATCAGAGTTGTTATATCACATAACACACTTGCTGAGGGTACATTCAGGCTGTTTAATAAGACATGGCCGCAAATTAACATGCTGCAGTTATGGGTGCAGTTATCTCTTGATCACTGTGGACACATTAAAAGGCTTAGGCTTTCAAACATTCGCCCTGAAGCTAAGACACCGTTCCCACAGCATAACACACAAGCGCAGAGGCAGAACTACCTTGTGGGAATAACGTTCCTATTTATGCTGCAGTACAAAAGTATTTAAACTTTCTGGAAATTGTTGAATTTGTCTACATATCAAGTGATAAATGAACATACAATTCTTCTCACTTTTACTTTAAACTTATTTAAAGTAAGTAAAGTTATTTCGAAAATAATTACTGTTCAGTACAAAAACCTAAAGAATTCGGCATGCCTAAGCATTCAACCTGGAAGTTTTAAAGGCTGCAGATAAAGATATAGTCCTTATGAGGACACAGTTGAGTTATTACTGGCTTTTATTTGTGAAATATTAAACAGCCCCCATAGACTGTCAGTATGAAGGAAATGCAAAAAAACAAAAACACACGAATGAGTTCTAAGAATGTTACAGATAGAGTAATCTATAAAAAATTCATTATACCTACGAGGACATCCTTGTACAAGGTACTTGTGAGTAAGTAGTGAGAAAGTGGACACTTTACGACAATACCCAAGCATTATGTAGACAAGACCATTTCTCAAACCCTAGTTCTAATACAAGACAGAGGCTGGAAAGGGAACCCACATTGAGGCCATGACTTATTTTGTGACACACACACTATGCCTACAGTGAAACATGGTGATGGCAGCATCATGCATTGTGGATGGTTTTCATCCTCAGAACCTGTTTTTTTTTTTTTTTTTTAAAGAACGACTCTACTAAGTGAAAGTAGTGATTTACAGAAGAGCAATCTACATTTTATGTCACTTATCACAAAGGCCAGTATCTGAGTCAGTGAGCTGCCACTGCACTTAAAGTTGTGAGAATTCCTTTCAGTTCCAGAAAGAAGGCCCCAGTGAGGATTGAACTCACAACCCCTGATTTACAAGACCAGTGCTCTAACCACTGAGCTATGGAGCCTGTTTGATGCTTGACAAAAACATTCCCACTTACCGTTCAAAGCTTGTAGGAGACCACACAAGTGTTTTTTTCAAGCAGTGCTGAGAAATACATTTAGTTGTTAAATGTTGTCATTTGTATTTGTATTTTTAGATTGAGTTATTTTCTTTATTCTTATTTATTCTTGTCAATCTGAGGAAAATGTGAAAATAAAGACTAATGAGTTCTAAGAATGTTACAGCTATAGTAATACATAAAATGTCATAAAAATATACTGTATATACCTATGAGGACATCTTTGGAGGTACTTTTGGGTAAGTAATGAGAAAGTGGACACTTTATAACAATACACAAGCATTATGTAGACAAGACCATTTCTCAAACCTCTGTGCAAATACAAGACAGAGACTGGAAAGGGAACCCACATTGAGGCCATGATTCATTCTGTGAGGTCAAAGTAGAGTGATGGTGCATCAGACAACCATTTCATTATGAAATATATATAAAAAATAAAAAAAAACTTTGTGTGTGTATGTGTGAGAGTGTTGAGAGCAATTTTGAAGATTTGAAAAGCTATTTGGGGTGCATACTTAATACAGACCGTAGCTGAATTGACACTATCCCTACAGTGAAACATGGTGATGGCAGCATCATGCTCTGAGGCTGGTTTTCATCCTCAGAATCTGGGTTTTGAAGGGAAAATTGGTGGAGTAAAACATATTGAGGGGATTTCCATCTACAAAAGAGCAACTTACATTTATGTTTCTTATTACAAAGGCCAGTAGTAGTCATGACTCCAGTATCTTAGTCAGTGAGCTGCCACTGCACTTAAAGTTATGAGAATACCTTTTAGTTGTTCAGAAAGAAGGCTCCAGTGAGGATTGAACTCACGACCCCTGGTTTACAAGACCAGTGCTCTAACCACTGAGCTATGAAGCCTGCATACAAAGTTGGCAGGAACCGACACCCATAGGTGGTGTTTCAAAAAGCGATTTTTTTTTTTCAAGTTCTGCTGAGAAATAAATGTAGTTGTTAAATGTTATTTCTATTGGTATTTTTGAAATTGAGTTGTTTTCTTTCTTTTTTTCTTATTCTTTACCACTCTTAATCCTTAACATTTTATTAGTTTATTTTTTCTCTTCTACTGTTGTGGAGGACGGGGTCTGCAGGTTACAGCTCTGAGTTAGTGCCTATAAATAATAATTTATTTGAATTTAAGATAATTCTGAGCTAACTGCTTTAAAGGTTTAAAAAAAATAATAATAAAAAAACCCTAGCCAGAGCAGGTTTGGCCTGACCAAGTGGAATTAAGATTCATCCATAACCATAAAACTGTCCCTACACATCAGACGAAAACAACTATTCTATTAGTGCTTATCTGTTGGATTCTTGAACATAGAGTATTATGATATTAGAAAAAAAGGTTTATTAACTATACTAAGAGGTTAATAGCAGGTGATAATGCTGTATGGGTTTGAGAAAACAAGAAGGAATAGAAGTAAAGATATATGATAAGGTAGTATAAATTAACTTTGGCAATTATACAGTAGGTAGGCAGAAATGTGTTGTATTTTTTTCCAGAACCTCTAAAGCATATTGTAATATATAGAAATGTATGTACAGTGGAACCTCGGATTCGTTCCGGAAGTCCGGTCGTTGGGTGATTTATTTTTTAACAGTGCCACTGATTCAAATTTTTTTGACTGAGATCTATGTGTTTACATTACCAGCTTATAGTGAGTTAAATCTATAATTCTTTTTTTACCCCACTGTGACACAGATCGGATTTTTAGGGCAGTCTGAATGCACGTCATATGTTTTTTGGATCAGGTCTGAGTCATTTTCATATGTGGTCAAATAAATGTTTGTGTGACTTGAATCAGAACGGGCAGATCGGAATTCATGCAAATTTTGCCTCTGAAAATATATAGACCGTTGACATCGTCAGTCAGCACCGGCAGTGCTCTGAATTTTTAGCAGTGCTAGCAATATCTGCTAAAACAGGTAAAGCGAGGCACCTGGCTTTCTTCCTTCTTCTGGACCTCAACAAATACCTCAATCTAACAGCTTGCTTTCCTAGAGAGCAAAAACCCAAGCATATTTTTTGCTAAAATCTTTAAATGAAATGAATGGCTGCTTACACAAATAAGATGTGTTTTAACCCTGATGGTGTAACCAAAGGTGCATCTATGTGTGCATGCGTGCCGTTTCAGAGAATGGAAACGTCCACTTTAGAGTTACATAAATGTCACTTGTAATTCTGAATGTGAACGGTCATTACATGCAAATCCGTTCTAACCAACACATCATAATTGAACAATGTGGCTCGTAATATGAATGTAGCCTTTGATGTCATTGTAGAACGCTCATTGTTCATACCCTCCTGTTTTGCTTTGATATTGCGCTTGGGATCACTATCCTGCTGAAAGGTGAAGATCCTCCCAGTTTTTAGTTTGTCAGCAGACTGAATCAAGTTGTCTTGTAATGTTTCCATCACAGGACACACAGACTAGCCCTCAGGTCACCTGTAGAAGGTATTTAAACCATATGACTCCTTCAAGATGTCTTTAGTATACGAGGACTAGGGTTCTAATATTTTATGGCTTTAATGGGTTCTGAAGATGTCTCCAATAGTTATCTAGTACTGAAGATCTCCTGCAGTCTATTTTGCACCATCCATCTGTCCTTCAGTTTTAACAAGGGTATGGTAAGAAAAAGCATCCCCTATATGATTATAGCATGCTTCCACTTTTTTACAGTGGCAATGGCATTTGTTGAGGTGGGTATGTACGCAACACAAGGTGTTTTAAAAAAACAAAGATTTTTTTCTTTCTGACCACAAAGTCTTATCAAACATCTCCTTTTTTTCTTCATTAATGTTGTTGTTAGTCTTTCAGCTGCTCGCGTCGAGGGGTCGCTAGAGCAGACCATTTAAAAGCAAGTGACTTGGCATATGTTTTACGATGCCCTTCCTGACGCAACATTCCCATTTTATCCAGGCTTGGTTGGTAATCACATCCAGGCCTACCGCATGGCAGATGAGAAACCTACCACTCTATACAGTATGTTCTAACGATACCTGACTGCATTGTTGTGTGCTCACACATACACGTTCTTCAAACACTTTCCACAGAAAGCTGAACCTCTCGAACAATGAGGAGGCGAGCGTGTTTACCTGTTCAGTGTCACTGGAGACAGAGTGCAGTCGTGTGGGGAAGCAGTCCATCATCATAACACTGGGCTGTAAAAGTATGCTTCAGCAGTTTGTCTCCTCCACTTTAATTACTCTATGACTATAACTATAAAAAAAAAATACATTATACGCTTAAAATATTTTAGATGAATGTAAAAACATTGAATATATATTAAGCATTTTACACAGATATTTATAAATATATTAATCATAGAAATAACATAGTAAAAAACATATTAAAAGTAAAACCTTATTTATAGATAAATGAAATTAACCAAACTATTTTTAAATATTTTCATCAGTTTGTGCCTTGTGTCTCTTATCCCTCTTTTTCCTTACTTTTCATCCTGACAAACTAGTCTGTCTGAAAATTGTTGTAGCCAGTCAAAATAAATAACACAGACAGAGCATATTTCCACTTGCGGTCAGAAGTTTACATACACATAAAAAGAACATCATGGCAATGTTGGCAGCTTTTTTATTTCCTGTTTTCTGATATCACCACGAGGACAAAATTATATTATATATTATACTCCTACTTATGCAGTATTATTTATTCAGTGTTGTTGAAAGTATGAAATCTTAGAGTATGTAATGGTCAGACAGTACATTTGCCCAAAGTGAGAGTGTGTAAATTCTCAGTATTTGGTTCATCCATATGGTTTGGAGGAGAATGTTACATAAAGACATCCGCATTCATGATGAAAATATAATAATAATAATAATAATAATAATAATAATAATAGCGATGTAATAATGGACACGCGTATATAAATAAATATATAAAAATGCAACGCTCTACAAAAGAGAGAGACAGACAGACAGAGACAGAGAGAGACAGACAGAGACAGAGAGAGACAGACAGAGACAGAGAGACACAGACAGAGAGAGACGCAGCGCGCGGGGCTTCGGGTTTAGCGCCTCGGCTCGCCGATGACGTCACCCGCCGTACTGCGGCGGCGGCAGCATCATGACCGGAGGCAGGGCAGAGACTCTGCGCCAAACTGGAGCTCGGAGGGAGTGATGGGTAGAGAGTGATGCGCGAGGAAACACAACCTCTGCATTAGCGCGTTGCGGCTCGACTGTCGACCCGCGCGCACAGTCACCCCGTGCACACTGGTGAGAGTGAAAGGAAAAGGGCTAGGGTGTGGTGTCCGATCCAAACTATAGACAGGTGCAGCGTGCATGTGTGTGTGTGTGCGCGCGCGTGTGTGAGTGTGTGCGCGCGCGCGCGCACGGAGCACCTGACATTCCCAGTCCAGCGGAGCAGCTTTGCGTTTGGATGAAATACTGTAGTGTCCCGCGTCAACTTCGTCCACCAGACCGTGTATGTATGTGTGCGTGTGTTTATGCGTGAAGGACTCGCAGAGGTGAGTGTTCCTAGTTTCTCTATCTGTTTATTGTGAATCCAAACTTCTGAGGAATCTGAGGATGGGGTTGAAAAAACAAAACAAAAAAAACAACAACAATCAGATCAGATATGCAAAATGATGTAGACCTAGAGAGATGTTATCCTTCTGAATAGATGCTTAAAATCTGTTCTGAAGAAGAACTGTATATATATATATATATATATATATATATATATATATACTTTAAAAATATATCTATGTGTATATGTGTATGTGTATCATTAACATATATACAGATCTTCTTTAGAACCTTCATCATGGCAATGTTGGGCTTTCCGCGATATTTTGTTTCTTGTACAACATACATTAAAACATTAAAGACATTTAATGTTTTTTTAAGTCTTGTTCTGTTGTTAAGTCTTGTTCTGTCATCTGACTACAGTTGAGCAATGCTGTGTCTGTTATAGGTTTGTTTACACTGTCTCCGGCCGTCTACGTTGGCGCAGGTGAACCGTGACAGCTACCCTTGGCTGTAAATGGGACTCTAAATCATTAACATGAAATTACTAATTGACTTGTTAAAACACAGCCGGATGATGGTTTCAACGAGCCTAGACTATAATTTAGCCGTGGCATTCTGTAAAATTCCGTACAGTATGTCATTGGTTGACAGAAAGTTTTTTTTTTTTTTTAAGTTCAGATGAACTGTGGTGTGATCAGTGCAAGAGATTTTGCACCACTGTGCACACGGTGCAAAAAAAAAAAAAAAGCTCTCTGGATAGATTTCCCTCGTGTCTCGAGTGTTGGCAGTCAGCAAGTGGAGAGAGAGATCTGATAAGAGTCTTGAGTCAGAAGGCTTTCAGGCTTGCAGCATGTTAGGATAATGACCTGGTTAACATCCTGCTAATACAGTAGGATCGGTGTCGATTTGAAGACGCTGCTGGGAGAGGAACGGGTATTTAACTACATTTTCACTAAAGATTTGCCATTTCAATTGTTAATTGCCCCACAGGGAGATGTTAAGTTACACCACTAATTGCCTTTGATGGTCCCATGTCTCTTCATCTCTTTCTCCCTCTCTCCCTCTCCTCTCTCTTCTTCTTACTTTCTCTTTAATACATTGCACATACTCTGTCCAGGACCATGTTAAAAATACTTACAGAGATAGTTGCACTATGTAAACATTAAGTGCATTCTTTCCTTGTTGCAGAGCTGCCAGCCTTTGCCAATAGTTACAAGTTACAGCCTAGGAAATATGTAATAGAATGCCCTTATGGGAAAAGAACAGAGAGAATGTTCTAGACGAACACCTCTGCAGCACTTCTGTAATATGAAGCTTACTGTGTTTTTTTTTTTTTTTCTCTCTCTTTTTGGGAATCATGTGGTCCAGTGCCAAGCAGCACCTGGGAAGGACCAAGCTAGAATCATGGATGTGAAGAATATGCGAGAATACATGGGCTGGCTGTACTACCAGTATCTCCTCCTCACAGGCATCTACGTGCTGGAACCGTGGGAAAAGTCCATCTTCAATACGGTCCTCTTTACCATGGTGGCCATGGTGGTCTACACGTCATATGTCTTCGTGCCCGTCCATGTGCGCCTGGCACTGGAGTTTTTCTCAGGACTGTGTGGCGAGCAACCAGAGAGTACTATAGCACTTATGAACTAAAATCTGAGCTGACATGGACCTTTGGGGTGTTTTTTTCTTTTTGGTTTTGAGTTGTCTGTTTTCTCAGGAAGATTCAGGAGTGATAAAAGAAGGAAATGCAACATGAAAAAAAGCCATTTCTAAACTGTCTCATCTAGGCCTTACAGTCACAGCGTACATGATGGTGCGGAATGGGACCCTGAATGAGTGCTCGTGCTTTGCATGACAGGACCAATCCGTCACTTATGATCGTTTGCATGTGGCTGCTTCGCCATTGGTTTTACTCATTATTCATTTCTCCAACATGGCAATGAGAACAAAGTGTGCATTACCTGCTATCGTTTTTTTTTTTTTTACAAACACCAATCTTGTTTGAATCTGCATTTCTGTTCACTCTCTCTATGCAATGATGCTGCCCAAAGAGCAAAAGTAAAAAATATTAGCTGTTGGCTGTAATATCAATCATCTTGTAGAATTCCTGCAGAGATGCATCTACTTGAGCAAAAGTGTAATTTCTTCCTCTGTTCAAGCACGAATCATGTTTTATACACTACGTATGCTTAAATGATCTGGTATGAAAAGAAAGATCAGCAAACTGTCTTCCATTCTGTCCTGAACAGTGCATGCGTTCACGTTTAGACTAAAAAATGATCATCAACCATCCGTTATTTTTGTCTGTGTTTATATATTATGTGTCCACACTTTTTTGGTCCATCTACATGATATCCAGGGATGGATATTCCCCAGCCTGGAGATATAACCATCGTTTCTATGGCAGTCACGAAGCTCAATCGTCATTCATACACTACTTATTGTATACAATTTAAGAACATCATTTAACCTAACCTGCAAGTCTTTGGACTGTGAGAGAAAACCGATGAACCTGAAGGAAATCCACCAAACATGGGGAGAACCTGCAAACTCCATTCATACACCCCCGAGGTAGGAAACGAACCCCAGCCCTGGAGGTGCGAGGCCACAGTGCTAACCTGTAAGCCACCGTGCTGTCCTACACAATACTGGAATACTGAATATTTGGCTGGTTACTATGTCAGTTTTCAAAAGTTTTTGCACACTTTTTATGTTCTTCATGCCATACACGTGTTAATTATATGAATGCTCAATTTGGAACTCACAAACTGATTACTATGTATCGACTATAAAGTCACAGCTTGTCATGACATTTTAAATCACATTTCATAAATTCTGATATGTATTTCCACATAATACATTTACTCAGTGAATGCTTTTTTTTTTTTTTACATGAGATCAATTTTTCACAAATAAAGTAATTTTACAAGATATATGTACTGTTGTTTTTTTTTCATATGATACTAAAATGCTTCAAAACAGCTACAGTACTACATACAATCAACATATACAGTACAAATCAAATAACCGTGATAGTGCTTTGTAGAATCTTGGTTGCATCAATAAGTTGCTTTGTGACGGAGTTCAACTTGGAAATTTCTCCTCCTAGAAGTGTATGTAGGTTATTACTGGAAATATTTCATCAATCATCTATCATCACATATTCTTGGGTGAGACCGTTATCATGCCAAAGTGAAGCTCTAGCTACTGTAATGTTGTATGTTGTTGGTTTTTGTATTTATGTTTTACTGTATTTATGTTTTACTGTATTTCAAACCAAACTCAAGTTTCCACAACATTATCCTAACCCTACATTCTCCCCATAAGTAAACACATGCTGGGGTTTTTGGCTATCATTTGCATATTAAGGTTTATCCTGGAACTGCAACAGTTGACTTCGCCCGTTTCCTATAATAAACAGATCAACATATACAGTAGAGACTATGGAAGGCACCATGCTGCAACAGTTCCTCTTAGATCTTGAGCTTAGGTTGAGCCGTCGATGCAAATCAATACGATATACATCTGACTGATCACCTTGTAATCCCATGAAGAAACATTTTTATCTTGATGGGAGTCAAGTGCTTTTTTAAAAGTCTTTCCTTAAACTTCCCTTCACTCGACATCCCACACCAAGCTTATCCAGATGTCTAGAACAGCCCTGTCGAAAAAAACAACAACAAAACATTAACAGGTTAACTAATGCACAAAACATTTTCTACAATTAGAATGTAACTCATTGTCAGTTTACATATCTGATACAGATAGCTGTGTATTTCAAAATGATCAGCGGATTAATAGTTGATGATTGGCCTCTGTCTTCTACGCTGTTTCAATAAAGTAAGAAAACTCATGACAGGTCAATGGAGTGACAAATAATACCAAAGAATACTTATTAAAATGAGTACCTCTTATCTTTATCCTTGACTTCCCATCTTTGTCTTACTCTTCTTCACTTTGTTTGTCTGTCTGTCTTCCTCTCCTGTCCCTTTAATGCTTTTAATTTTATGTATTTCTCCTGCTACTTGACTGCTTTCTTTTTCTCCTTCCAATCCTTTTAATGCATTTTACTGTTTCTCTTCATCATCATCACGATATTTACTTTCCTCATTTTTTTATATTTTGTCTTTGCACCTCTCTCCTTTTCCTTTATTGATTTTATTTGATTTGGATCTCCCTCTCTCTCTGCTTTCTCCTCCTCAAATGTTATTTTCATGTCTTTCCTTCTCTTCCCCCCTTTTGGCACTGTATTTCTCTAGCTTTTATTCTTTCACCCTGTTTTTTTTTTATTATTGACTTTTTTAAATAGCTTCCTTCATCAAATGAGATTTAGTGGGTGGGGTGCAGGATTAAGAATAATATGAAAATAATGTTAATTTAAAAATATAAAAAAAATTATTTTAATATTAAATTACTATTTTAAAAAATAAAATTTTAATAGTCTTATTGTGTGCATGGCTGGGGTAAATAGTGTAGGCCAAGACACTAAAATCTGGCCTTGCAAGCTTTGGCTTCAACAAACTTTGTTATTCCTGACTCCATATCCACTGATTTCCTAACTTTGTGCTAAATAGAGAGAACAGCAAGTGCAGACAGCCTCTCTTGTGTTGACCTGAGGTGACCTGTGACTATGTACAGACTTGAAAATGTTGTTACTTTTGCCAAAGATCCTATTAATTGTCTGTTCCTCCCATTATTTCCGTTTTTTCTGCACCACTTGGGTAGCTTCGTTTCATGGCTGTAGATGGAAGTCTCCCGCTCCTCAATCAAACTGCAGTGAATACCTTTTTGCTTTCGTCATACGGAATGTACCATTGTAGTGGGGGGGGTCTAAAACGCTTCAACGCAACTCGCGTGGTGTAATGGCATTCTAATGCTATTTCAGCAAGTAGATTTAAATTATTTTTAAATGTTAGACGTAAGTGCTGGCTAAAACTACTTAGTTAGGCTTAAGTCATGGGGCCCTGGCAGTTCGGGACTCTAGGCGCTCGCCTACTTTTGCCTAATGGTAACGCTACCTCTGCTCACAACACTCGTATATTAAAGCGAATGTTCCCATAGGAAATAATGGACATTCAGATGATTCGTTCCACAAGCCAAAACTATTTTTCATTAACTTCAGTGTTGTAAAGGGAAACATTGACTTATCAAATACATTTTCTGTTAAGAATCATTTCTTGTGTACATACAGTATGGTGTTCTGCCAAAACTTTAACAAGGAAATGAGGACTTGAGGATCCGGAACACTGGATTAAGGTCCACATTAGTCTAACAACATAAACTAATCAGTCAGCATGCAGAACAGTTCTGACGTAATAATATAAGTACTTTAAAAGAAACAACAAATCAAGTGGAGCGACCAAACCAGTTTCACCAGGTCAATGGTAAAAGTGCCCTGAGGGCCTGTCTTATGAATCCAGTGGTGTACCACTTTCTTTTCTATACAGTTTCCTGAAGACAAACATAGCATTTTCTACTTTACAATGCATGCAAAGAGATAACAGCGAGCTACACAAAAGGGTAACATTCAGTCATGGTATTCCTCATTGAAAAAAAAACATGCTAAATTTACCATCAAAAGCACAAAACCATCAACAGCCATGGATACTGAGATGTAATACATATACATATATATTCCGTATTCATACACTATACTATATATATAAATTACAAAAGTTCCAACAAGTTATAAAAAATGTACTGTAATGGAAAGGAAAAATAAATAAATAATGAAATAAATAAAATTATAATAATACAAAACATTTATAAATTACAAATAATAATAATAATAATAATAATAATAATAAAATACACAAATAACAGTAACAATTAAATAACAATAATACTGTAATACACCACAGGGTAGGCAGGATGACAATTTAAACATAAGAAAAGAAATTCTCCCATATATCATTTCCACTTTGATCTCTAGTCATTTTAGCTAACATTTTTTCATATGATATATTCTCAATCATGATGTAATAATACCTATGTAGTACCTTATACTCGATACATTTACCTCTTGCTTCTTTTATACAGTATATCTTCCATTATGGGAAAGAATCCTGATCCAAGTTTCTTTATCTATGTCAATGTCTCTTTGCCAAATCAATCTTAATTTTTCACAGTTTTTATCATCAGTCTTTGAACAGAGCTGATAAAATGTAGATGCCTTTTGAAGGTCTGTACAAGTATTTTAAGAAATGAAGGTCAGTCAATCCAAAAGATCTTAAGAACTTTGAATGTACACTCAAGTGCAGTAGACAAAAACCATCAATCCCCATGATGAAACTGGCGATCATGAGGACTGTTCCAGGAAAAGAAGACCAAGAGCTACCTCTGCTGCAGAGGATAAGTTTATTAGAATGACCAGCAATATTTCAACATACACTGTTTAGACGAGGCAAGCCTTCATGGTCGAATTTTCGTCAAAGAAACCATGACTGTCCTTTGGTCCAAATAGTCCAAATTTAAGATTTCTGTTTCTAACTGACATGTCTTTGTTAGACATAATGTAAGGAGGGTAAACAGGCAGTTCCTGAACGTGTGGTTTCCACTGTGAAGCATGCAGGAGGAGGTGTCTGGTGCTTTGCTGGTGATACTGTTCCCTCAAACAGTTCTCTCCAACCCCCAACCGTCTGATCAGAGACACAGTAACTAACTGTTTCAGCCTAAAAATTGAAGGCACACAACACCAGCATGGCTCCCACAACATTTTGCAGCGACATGTCATCCCATCTGGTTTCCACTACATTTCCATTCCAACAAGGATAATTATCCAAAACACGTCAAGGTTATGTATAGTAGGAGCTATTTTTCCAAGAAGGAGGATCTAAATCCAGCTAAGGTGGTTTGGGAGGAGTTGGAAGTCTTCTGTAATTGTCAGTCAGTTTTATGCCAACCAGATTCCCCTATGACAGTCAGAGTCAATGATAATGGTGTCCTGGGTCATGACCTTTGAGATTTTAATATATATGTAGAAAGCGTGATTGAACTAATATCATTAAAACATTTGTGTTATAAGAAAAAATAATAATAATACCGGTACCACCGTGACTCTACCAGTGTAGTCACTACTGGTACCACCCTGGCAGTTTGAAATAAAAGGGAGTACAGTAGACTTGTCTTATTCAGCTCTTTGTTTAAAAACTTTTGTATGATGATTTTTTGTGGCACGATCATGTCTGAGTCTGAGAAAACACTGCTCGAGGCGAAGTGCATGCTTTACATTTTTGCAGTAAGGTTACCTCTAGGTCAGATCATAATGGGTTTTAACGGCTGCTATATATTGGGTTGTCCATGGCATTGCCGGTAACTGAACACCCACACTGTGCGCTTTTTTTTTTCAGGAACACAATACAACCATTCTCTAACAGTTGTGGCCAGAATCATATTTCCTACCAAGCCTACTTTCTGCTCAACTAAATCAGGCTCTAAAACACAGTAAAGACGCTTGTAAAAATGTCACAGTGACACCCCATCGCCGTGACCCCGGCTAGCTGTATGTGCCGCTTTTAACTCAGGCACTGTACTGCAGGGCGGCACGGTGGTGTAGTGGTTA
>JAQQZT010000018.1:6009889-6022487 GCA_030068275.1 Clarias platycephalus
TATATATATGAAGTGTGTTTACATTTTTTTGGCTGACTCTCTCACACTCTGAAAAAAATTTAAACACACTTCAGGAAAAAAAAACAGTATGATGTATATATTATTATCATAATATTACCATATACTATGACATGGAGATTAGGCTAATTTGGAAATGGAAATATATATACTGTAAAGTATATTAAAGGAAATCTGTATAAATATTTGTATTACTAAATGTATTGTTGTACATTATATATTAATATACAGTATACAGTATAGCACAATACAGTACAGTACAGCGCTCTTATATACACCAATACCCTCATGTACCACGTTGTTAATTACTGATAATTAACAGGCCACGTGTGCACTGCTGGTTAGATATTAACTGCATTTCATTGGCTTTGTCCATACACTTTGCACAATGACCAATGATTAGAATCGAAATTAATCTAATAAATTTTTTGAAATTTTTAAACAATGTAAGCATTTATTTATTTTTGTGCTTGTTAATTAATAAATACCTTCATTCAGTAAGGTTTCTAAGAACTTGTTAGACCTAAAAGCAATCCCTGCCTCTTTTATTTCCAAACCCCGCCCTCTCGTTTGTGATTGGCTATCAACCAGATAGTCCCCGCCCCTTTTCAGGGAGGTCTGACTCAACCGCGCTGCTTTTTTTTTTTTTTTTTGTAATACATATGACAGCGCGTCACAATCGCGCGTGTACTGTATTGGAGAAGTGAAGGTAGGTGTGTGTGTGTGTATGTGCAGGGTTTTCGGCTTGCTTGCCATCTGAGTCTCTTTGACATCTGATGGAAACAGAGAGAGAGAGAGAGAGATAGACAGAGCACAGCTTCATTGCGGGTTTCTAGTTAAATGAGCGCTTGACTGCGGCTGCACAGCGGCGGAACCGGCGCCAGTGCGCGCAGGACGCGCTCCCATTCCGAGCCAAACAACAACATCAACAACAACAACAACTACAGTAACTGCAACAAAGTGTCCGGTGTTTTTCTGTCTCTGCACACCCAGGATGGACTGATCGACACGACGCGAACAGCTCGATCTGTGTTTTCGGCGTGCGCGCGCGTTTGGATAGATGATAGGAGATACCATGACCCTGCTGTCTCTTTTGGGCCGGATCATGCGCTATTTCCTCCTAAGACCTGAGACGTTGTTTCTGCTGTGCCTGAGCCTGGCTTTATGGAGCTACTTCTTTCACACCGACGAAGTCAAGACTATTGTCAAGTCGAGCCGCGACGCCGTGAAAATGGTCAAGGGCAAAGTGGCCGAGATCATGCAGCACGACCGGTTCGGCCTGGACCTGTCCGAAGCCGAGTTCTCCAAGAACTGGGAGCTGAAGAGCTCCGGCGCCGCCGTCTACGCCATCCAGGGACGCCGAGACCACATGGAGGACCGCTTCGCCGTGCTCACCGACCCGGTCAACCGGAGCCACCCGTCCATCTTCGGGATTTTTGATGGACACGGTGGAGAGGTGCGTTCATCTATCCATGCACAAATACACTCAATTCATTCATGCATGCATGCATATATTTAAGGGAACAATTTGGAGTGTCCTTAAATAGAATACCCTACATGTGTACCATAGCACTGTACTACAGGATACTGTACATTCTTTTGTTCCTTCACTGTGGTATCAGAATGCAAGTACAGTGATCTCCAAAGTCGATGGTTCGATTGCCGAGGCTCGGGGGTGTGTGTCAGTGGAGTTTGCATTTATTTTCTCCCCGTTCTTGGTGGGTTTCCTCCAGGTGCGCCGGTTTCCTCCAAAACATGCAGCTACAGTATGGCATTCCCAATTTTACCCGTATTTGTGTGTGTGTGCCCTGCGATGGATTGGCATCTTAAATATAATAAACCACAAGTATACCATAGTCACCACTAGTGTACTATACGATACTGTGCATTCTTTTGTTCCTTCACTGTATTATCATTTCCATTCCAATGTAAATACAGTGATCTCCAGGGTCTGGGTTCGAATCCCGACCTCAGGGCCTGTATGGGTGGAGTTTGCATGTCCTCCCCGTGTTTGGTGGGTTTCCACCGGGTATTCTGGTTTCATCCCAAGACATGCAGATGAGGTGAATTGGCGTTCTCAAATTTGTGTGTGTGTGTGTGTGTCCTGGAATAGGCTCCTGTTTCCAGTATAAAGTGGTGTAGATAGTGAGTGAGTGGGAGTGATTGTAAAAACAGTGCACCTTACATTCTTTTCAATTATATATTTGGACTTTTTAACCATAATTAGCTCAGCTACAGTATAAGATACACTTATGCACCTGATCATCACACCCACATGCGGTGCTTCCACAAAACCTGTTCATGCGCATGCAATATTACAATTTCCCTTCACTTCAGCCCTAACCTGTTCCAGCATGACAATGACCTGGTGCACAAAGCAAGCTGAATAAAGCCATGGTTGGAGTGGAAAAAAGTCAACTGGTCTGTTTAGAGCCTGACCTCAACCCTCAAAGTAAATGTCTTTGGAATTCTCTGGAATTCAAGTGCACCAAAATCTCCTCCAACATCAGTGCCTGACCTCACTAATGCTCTCGTGGCTGAGCGATCACAATAGCCCACAGCAGTGATCCCGAATCTAGCGGGACAGCCTTCCTAGAATAGTGGAGGTTATTAGAGTGTGACAGGGAGACTAAATTTGGAAAGGGCTGTTTTTATTGTAAGAACGTACAGACTAAAAATACTTCTTCACCAAGAATCAGTCCACCATGTTAGCTTTTTCATGCATGTTATAGACATCTGAGCAGGTGGAATAGCTTGTCATTACTTCAGGAATTTAAGTGTGAGCCTGAATGTCCAGTAAATTAATTTCCAGTTAATTTTCATAAAAATAAAAAAAATCCTGAACAGAATTTTCATATATGAATTAGAGCTGGGGGGGAAATGATTTAGTTACGTATGATGATTCTTTTGCATGGCAATTGACTCCAAAATTATATTATTTTTTTAAAACAAATTTAAGGCATAGATTTTTATATTTGAAGTAGTGTATTCGAATGTCGCTGTTTCTCTATATACTCAGTTTTTATCTGTCAACCCTGCCAAATCTGACCTTTCAGTTTTTTTTTACTGAATTCACAAACATTACAAGCTCTACACTTTTGGAGATAAAGGGTTTCTGAATGATCTTTTTGGAAAAAGTGCAGGGTTTTAGGTTTCCTTGAAGGTTCTCCTTTTACACCATGATTACACTGTTCCAAGGTTCTCCATAAAACCTTTAACAAGACGGGTTTCCTTCCTTCTTTGGTTTCCTCCCACCCCAAAAACATGCAGATGGGTGGACTGATGACTGTACATTACCAGTAGGTCTAAAAGAATCTCTGTGTGTGTGTGTGTGTGTGTGCATGGTGCACTCCGATCTAGAGGATCCACCTAGATGAAAGAATTTCCCCGAAGGGTCAAATCGAAGAGAACCTTTTTGTTTCATTTAGTGTATTCCCCGAGCACATGATAATGAAAATTAGAATGGATCTTGTATACCACTTTTTTAAGGAATTTTAGCAGGTGCGCAAGATTGCGCAAGAACACTGTAAATGCATTTCAGTTGTACTGTCATGCAATAATATAATAATAACAATCATTGTTTCAAGCGTTCTTTTTGCTCATGTGGTGTCTAAGTGCGTGAGATACTTAGCAATAACCACTTTGGTCTTGTTTGTGACTTTATGCTACTTCGAGAGCTTCTGCTGTTGCGCATGATGCACTAAGGAAGCTATTTCATAAGCGAGTGCTGTTACTTACTGTTCTCCAGTGTGTAATTTCGCACTATAATACCCAGATATGTACATGTGGCACCATTCTTGTGGTGCAGAATTGACTTTCCTTAACTGAAATACTGTATGTTTTGCTTTTTGCATCTGTCAAATGGGACGTATTATGCAAAATAAAATTTTAGTTTTAGTCATTTTTAGACTTGAAGATGGATCTTCAGTGTGTGTGTGTGTATACATAAACAGAAGTAACCTGCTTCTTTAATTTTTTTTTTTTTTGTATCGTGACCTCGTATAAAAATATTTCCTCTCGTGTCTTGTCCCTCAGCTCCGCCCAGCTCTGCGGTTCTCCGACAGGATGTGAAATAAAGGAGGAATGAAAAAAAAAATCATAATTTGAGTGGCACTTTAGCAAGATGCACTTTGGTGACTCGTGTTAACTTATTAAAGAAAAGGTAAAATATGAGACGTTTAAAAGCTGATTATTCGTAAAGAAAAAGGGACCCAGATTTACAAGTTGTATAAGAGGTTTTTCTGAACCTTCCACTGACAGAACACTAGAGATATGGTGATGGATTCAGTTACCTATCACGGTTGGTTTGTGTGTCGTTTGATTTATTGTCACACTGACTCCAAAATCCAAATTTTCTTTAAATTATTTAAAATTAAATATTAAAATGTAAATTGTTGCAGTTCCTTAATAATCCTACAGGTGGTGCACTCTAAACTATTCAAACATCAGCAGGCAGTACAGCGTCTCATGTGGTAGAAGCGAATTATTTGGGTCTTTAAAAAATCGTGATGCTTATAGAATCGCTATTCAAATCGTATCGGCACCTAGGTATCGTGATAATATCGTAGTTTATGATGTTGTTGTTTATACTCAAAGTTGTGTGAAGAGTTCGATTAATGGTCTAATCGCTATAAGAACTCGTTAATTAAGATTGCAGTAACTTAAAACGCATCCTAAAGCTTAACCCCATAGCTATGCTTCTCAGACCCCACTTTGACAACCACTGACTTAGACTGCGTCATATAAAACAACATAAGACACAAAGCCTTTCTATTTCTACCGACTTCATCTTTTCTCAAAGTGAATACTCAATTCCTTGGGATGTACGGCATAGATAAAAACTCACATAACTCTCTCTCTCTCTCTCTCTCTCTGTCTCTGCCTGTGAGTGCATGTGTGTGATCGCAGGGCCTGACTTCTATTACTTTATGTTTGTCCCTTGTGTTTCGCAGAATGTCTGTTTTTTTTTCTCTAAAAACAACGGCATTTCTTTCTGATTAATTGGCAGAAACTTGCATCAGTGTCGGCGCTTTTTAATCCGAGCTCCGTGCCCGGCTTGGCTCGTCCCACTAGTCGCTTTGCATAAAAGCGTCTGCCAGATGAATGAATGCAAATGTACAACTATTGTTGATTCCCTCGGAGGGATATCATGGCATCCATCTGTCCCCATCTTGTTTGTGCTTTCTTCCTGTTTTTTTTTTTTTCTTTTCTTTTTTTCTTTTCATCTGAAAATAGGCTGTGGTTGTCACGGCCAGTCACGGTGTATAATTAGACGCCTCTCCCATCACTTTTTCCTTATTTTTTCCAAAATACAAATTACAATGCGTTTCCTTCTGTCTCTTCTTTACCATTTCCTTTGAAATCTGTTGTCATTGTAAACATGTTGCATCGCTTCCTCTGCTGCAACTTTACCATGCGCAACTGCTATCGGACATTCAGACGGACATGGCCCTACTAGCCGGAACTGAACAAAATTGCATCTGTGATTGTTTTACTCCGTGTGCCACTCTTCCTCTGAGCCACTCACTTTCAATTCATACCAACATGATAAATACGTACTTGAACATAGAAATGTTCTTCTCGAAAATATCTTTCTAATTAGGTGGATTTCATTTATTGATTTGCTTTTGGATTTTGTTTCAAATTAAGGGATTTCGTCCTTCAAAGGCTGTGGCTGTGTGGTTTTTAAATAGTCATTTAATACTTTGATACCATGAAACAGTGGTATTTTTAGACAAGGTTATGATATCATGACGGAGGTGAAGGCTGCGCTTGGCAGCTGCTCCAGTAGGATATTAGCTGCGTGTGCTTCGGGTTGGATCCGAAAAAAAATCTTGGTACAGAAGTAACTCCACGAACGTGCGAGAATCTTAAGAGTTTCTTCTAACGATATAGCCACGGGCGACGGTTTGGGGTCTGTTTTGCCATTTCGCTTTGAAATATGCAAAGCATTTTTGCCGTAAAGGATCTTTTTAAATGGCCTTGCGTGCCCCATGTGTGTGTGTTTGTGTATTTCTGCCACATGAAAAAATCAGTGGCGTGATGCATAACGGCCCGAGGCCAAAACAGAATTAGGCTCACTGGTTAGTTAGTATGTATATGAGCTCGAGTGTGGGTGTATGTGTGAAGCAAAGAGTGTGTTTATGTCCCCCCTGCTGTTGCTTATAATCCAAATTTTGCTGGCATTCTGGTGAGTCAGGAATGCATCTTGTAGAACGAAACTCCTGGACCATATGGAAAGCGTCCCGGTTCTTCTGACTGTTCTTCAAAAACTTCAAATGCGACATGACCAGGATCAAATATTGGATGGAAGATATGGTTGAAGCCGTTCGTGTGTTCATGCATTGATTGGCATGGGGTAGTTCACCATTTGCATATAAATAATGTAATTTGCACGGTGCTGATTATATCCGAGTTGAAATGGCATGGGATCAAATTGTAATTAGAGGCGTGCGGTTTGCGATGCATCATGAGTGCACCTTGATTTAGAGAGGCCAAATGACACCAGTGTGTAAGCCAGTTGAATATAACGACGCAGAGCAAGACGTATCTCACGCGCTGATTATTTAAAGAAAAAAGCCAATAGCACTGTCCATGACGTTATAATGGAGGTACATTACTGTGCAGAGGTCTTGAACTCCACATTTCTTTATATTAATTTAAATGAAGGTCATTGGTGTAGATTAAATTAAAGAAATGGGAACGAATGTCTTACTGTGACAGGCTGCAAAGTGCCTAAAGATACAGTTACAAAAAAAACAACCAGTTTTTAAACAACCTCAGCAGCAGCCTCATTTCCCCTCTCATCTGTTCCAACCACTTGGCACTCAGCATTAGCGGTATAATAATCACCGGCCTGATCATCTGTCATCATCTGCACCTGTTTCTCACTGGTTCATGCCTTAAGTTAGATAGATGTTTTAGATGTTTTTTATTCTTAAATGATTTATAGGTCACTGAAACATTCCTCTGGAATTGCTCAGATACTGGGACTGGACTGAATAAGTTTTGGGTTGAATCCCAAGTAGTATAAAATGGAAAACCAGTGTGCTACAGTAGGTAGGGTGTTCAGTTTTAGAAGCTAGTTAACTTTGTAGCTCGCATTAGGCATGACCAAAACAACACAGACAGTTCAGAGGCAATTTAGAAGTAGTTATTAAGAAGACAAAGTGTTGTTTAAGATGACACCACATTATCAGATTTTTGCTGAATGTGCTTCAGTTTTGAATGTGGGTTTTGGCAGGCAGCTACTCTCTCCTCTTTCCAGTACTGCCGACCGTCCAGACCTACTTTCTCCAATGCGGATGACCGACAGTTAGTGTATTTAATGATTGTTAGAACACCTGTGGTGCGGCGTGATACAAATCCTTAAACGTCCCAGTGCTGTTACGCCCTATATCAGCACTCGTGGAACGCCCCTCGTTCAATCTGATTACTTGAGGCGTCAAATAATTTGTTGGTGACACAATTTGTTATGATATTATTATGACATTGATGATACCATGTTCCTACAATTTTTATTTATTTATTTATTTATTTATTTATTTTGAAAGTCAAACAATATATATAAAAAATAATTATAGATATGAACTGAAGTTGTGAATGGACAATGAAATAACTTTTTGGGCCTACGTACCATTTGTCTCTTTATTGCTTAATAATAGAATAGAATTGCATCGAATTACGACTTTTTTCTGCAGTAATATTGAAGTCGAATATTGAAATATTGGAGTTTTACAATTTATTTAGGCATGATATAATGTGATGTGACTTTGGAATATACAGTATTTGGCACGGACAAAACCCCTCCGAGCTGTTTATTTGTACAGACTGCTTTACTGGCGCTAGACTTCGCAAAGGGTCACAATGACTTGCCATTCACCTGAATTGGGACATACACACACACACACACACACACACACACACACACACACACACACACACACACACACACACACACACACACACACATTCGCTCAACATTCTGAGACCTTGTGTAATGAATCAATCTAGGACTTGAACCTCCCGCTGAACCTCCCGCTGATCACCTTTTTTTTGTTGGAACTTGTCCGAAATGTGCCTTTGAGCAAATTTTTCAAAAAATTCTATTTTACATGGGTCTGTTTCTTGTGCTAGCATGATTCCATGTAGAAACATTAAGCACAGGTCATGCATGTAATATGGCAGAGCGGATGATGAATGTGACAGATCATGACCAATTTGATTAGTTCCGCCAACTTGGCTCCAGAATGGGGAGGACAAGGTTGCTCTGACCTGCGGGCTAATGGAGCGTTACGCTGCCACTGAACTGTCAGTCCTCCTCTTACATTCCTCTCATAATGTTTTTCCTCTCTGCACTGTCCTTCATTCCATTCTGTCATTTAGCCACCTCTTCCTTTGGAATAAATATAAAATTCTGTATTATGTGGACAAAGCAGCATGAAATTATGTTCATCCTTAATTGTGATTGAGACATGACTTGCCATTATTTGCCTGTTTTTTTTCTTCTGTTGGTTGAATTGTGGTGGTCAGATCAGTAACTTGTGACAAATAGATTAATGTATTATTATTATTATTATTATTATTATTATTATTATTTTATCAGTCAGTTCATATAAGTACATTTCTTGTTGGTGTGATGTTTTGACTACCATTCCTGTCAAATTCTTCAGATCACCTGCTCCATTAAATTTTTTTACTAACTAGTAACTAGAAAAATTACTTGTGATAAATTATATTACTATACCAAATGAGCTACCCTTTCTTAAACATTTGGTAGCTACCATTTTTTTTTTAAAAACTCTAGTTACCCAAGAAACGTGGGCATTCAGGGGACTTTTGGAACATTTGCGCTTGGTCCCCATGTGAATGTTTTCTGTGCGGCGTCATTAGACTTACTGAAATTTGTTAACGGTCCTCGTTTGGTTCCACTGCAATGTTCCAAATCAAATATGAATTAAACCTTCAGGGAACTTTCCCTCGTGGTCCCAGAGAAATGTTTCACTGTTAATTCTATAAAGACATACCGAGAACGTCCCTTGCCAACCTTTACAGTATAGGTTTTTACAGCATGTTTCCAGGACATTCCCCTAGTTACTGCTGCGTTGCATTATACATAAAAAAGCATAAAAAATAGGAAACATTTATAATAAATTATATAAAATATGTTTCTCTCTATATATAATTGTGTGTGTGTGTGTGTGTGTGTGTGTGGCGAGAGCTCCTTTTCGCGTTATTATTATTATTATTTTTATTTTATTATTCTTTATATACTGTATATCGATTCTAAATAAAACGTCGTCAAACATCCGCATTCACTCCTCAAAAGGACCTGGGGACATCACCCAGTAACATCCTGGGGACGTAAAGGGCGCCCTACACAATAAATTTTAGGGGATGTTTGTGTGGCACTTTTAGGAGATGCCCTGTGGCCGTTTTTTTTTTTTCTTCGTTTTTTTTCTGCTTTGTTGTTTGCTGGGTAGCTAGCTAGCATGCGAGTTAAAATTTGGTCCCCCTCACAAACTATCTAGCTAACCTGAAGCAAAAGATTTCTGTCTTGTTAAGTGTCCTTGTGTCTGATCATTTTGCTTTACTGAACACAAACTCCTCAACCCTTGTGATGATTGACTGGTTCCTCTTGTTATAACCACCAGGCGTGTGACATTGGAACCGCTAAAGGAATTAATTGTATGCTATGTCGCTTAGGGAGAGCTCCGACACAAGAGACTCTCTCTAGCAATGCTAAGGAAATATCTCCATACAGAAAATGTATCCATGTCAAGTTGATTTTTTTCATTTTTGCTGACTTTGTCAAGTGGTATACATGTACAGTACAGATTAAAAACAAGTTTACTGAGGTAAAGTAGCTAGCTAATGGTGCTCTTAGCCATGTATGAAAGATGATTCACAGAATAAGCAGTACCTCAGCATCAGAACACCACGCCTCATGAATTTTTTCGCCTTAAGAACTGAAATTTTGCAAGAAATTTGTCAGAAGTATTTTCGGCACACGAGCGAACAAACCGAGCCAAACTGACCATCGGCGCAAACGTAGCGCGGATGTAAAGCTGCCATTCAAAACTTCAAACCAAATTTGTGTTTTTTTTTTCTTTCAGTTTAATTTTTAAGGCAGCTGGTGCCAAGAGGAATGATAAATCAAGGTTACGTGAGGTTTAACGTCTATTTATTTAATATTTAACTTCATTTGCATGTTTTTTCAAAATGTTTTAATTGTTGAGATTTATAATGAAGGAAATTGGTAGTATTTGGGTGGCTGGAACGGATTATCTGCATTTGCATTATTTCCTATGGGAAAATGCGTTCCGCAATACAGATTTTCTCCCCGAGAAACCACTGTATGCTTTTTAAAAAAAAAAATTATAATTTTTTTTCCCCTCTATCTTTCTGTGGCTCACCATGGGGGAAAGATGAAATATGTGGTCTTTTCAAGCATATCAGTTCACAAAGAGAAAAGTGTTAGAAAGATGAGGGATAATGTCATGTAATTATGCCTGCTGTATCATGGATAAAAATGGAGTGTGCCAATCTGGCTATTAGGCTCTGTTCTTTTGTAGGACTGGGCACATAAAGGAATCAACAGTCATATTTTCTATTTCACTAATATGTTTTAAATTTCCTCATATTTTTATACTTTATTTCCTTTGGGTTTAGTTGTTGTTGTTGAAGATCAGCTCGTATCTGTCGAGCGGGGGGGAAATTACAGCATGCAGAAGCAAATGCTCCGTCATTTACATGCTTTTCACCGCTTTTGGTTGTCTTTCATGATTTCTTTCCGAGATCTGTAGGAAGCTTGTGGTTTTTTTTTTTTTACCTGGGTTTTTCCTTTACTTAGGCTACACAAAGAGGGCTTTGATATGTAGGTAGGTAGGGGTGTGTGCGTGTGCGTGTGTGTGTGTATGCTGTACTCAAAGCTCTAAACCAGTAATTACAGTATAAGGCCATGATGTTTTTGCTTCACTTTCAGGCTACCAATTTCCTTTGAATGAGCTGTCACATGACTCCTACCCCAACTCATACACACTTTCAGAATTGTTTGAATATCTCATTCACAGCATAAAAGTAAATATACAAACACATATGAATAATGCATCATTGTTCGTTCAAACAAGGTGGATAGACGTCTTGGAGTGTGTTTTTTTTTTTTTTTTTTTTTAATTATTTATAAAAAAAAAAAAAATTTGTGGGGGGATGCGCGTGCGTGTGTGTGTGTGTGTGTGTGTGTGTGTGTGTGTGTGTGTTTGGGGAAGTGATATTGCACATATTTGAAATAGTGTATAAATCTGTAAAGGAAGAACAAGCATGTGGAAACAGATGATGCATAAATTCATATTCAGCCTGTGTTTAGAAGAGAAGTATGAGGGGCGTTCAAGTCAGACCGGGACTTTTGATTGTGCAGAATAACAGTACACACATATGATATCTCTATGTAATCCCCTGCTACACTAATGCACTTATCCAAGTGTTTCACTAGTGCTTGGATACCAAAAAGGTAGAAAGATTTCTCAGTAGCCCGTAGTTATGATCAGCCTGCCTGCTTCACGTCTGAAACGCTGGCCTCCCAGGAACTCCTTTAATGGCTTGGAGTGAGGTCAGGACTGTACAGCGGATGTGGCAATAACTCCCAGTCGAGTTCCAGTAATGTGGAAGTTGTGTTGGTGATTGATTATGTGTAAAATTCCCAAATAACAAGTAAGCAGGCAGTTATGAGTCGATTTTTAGGGATCATACATTACAATGGGCTCCGAGCCACTTTCGCGCTGGATTAGTTACATCTTAAATGTCAATCTTTTAAGTTTTATGACTTCATTCACTACAAATCTCATCCCAAGTCCCAGTTTGACTTGAACGCCCTTCGTACTTTAGCCACATCACACGCTCCGTAGATATTATTTCCAAAAACGTTTTATGAATTTGCACAGGGTGTAGCACAGGGTGTCTACAGTGCATCTATTCACCGCTTCTAACGAGCCAAGTCTGTATTTAGAGTTAATGCCCAAAGTGGGTGTGGCTTAAACACAGATTAACAAGGGTATACAACTAAACAAAGGTGGAAAAGTCAACATGGTGTGCGATTTCTGATTTCTGTCTCTTCTTCAGCCTCAGCCGCATAACTCAAATTCATAAGTCTCTCAGTTAGTGATGTACATGAATAATGCTTTTCTTATTTTTCTTATGTAAACTGAAAACCTTACGTTTTTTATGAGGTCACAAACATTTTCTCTATAGAATTTATGTTCTAATAAGGAAAACAAAAAAGTTTTTTCATGTTGCATTCTTTTTTTCATTTGACTCACCCATATATGAAACAACCCACACACATGTTCATCGCCTTTCTTTGTCCAGAGAGCTTCATATATCATCCCACGTGAAAGCAAAACCTCTCTTTTTCCTTTCATCCTGCAGGATCCCAGTCCTATATTGTACCGGATGGAGGAATTATTATAAATATTTCCAGAGGTGGAAAGTAATGAATTACATTTACTCGCATTACTGTAATTGAGTAGATTTTTTGTGTACTTATACTTTTTAAAGTAGTTTTTAAAATCTGTAATTTTACTTT
>JAQQZT010000018.1:6089472-6111288 GCA_030068275.1 Clarias platycephalus
AAATAAATTAAATCAAATTGCAAGGTGAAAAAGGAATAAAATTTTCAATCTTGTTATTGAAAAATGATTTTAACTGCGTCGACTCTTCCTGTAACAGCGCTCCCCGTTGTTTGTTAGTCCTCACATAACCCTTCAAGGGAGTCGACCAAAATAGCTGAAACACGTAATACTATTAATAACAAACTCGAGTCACCATTGAGAACAGCTTGAGTGCTTATTAATGCTTTGCTGTCTTACTAGTCTTGAATTACTCGAGGTTGATATTCGTGATGTGTTTTTTTGTTTTTTTTTTACATGGATGCACATAAGGATAGGGAAGATGCTTAACATTTTGTCCTGGTGTTGTTGTTGTTTTTTCACTCACAAACAATGGCTGCCTTTTTCATTGTAATTTATTTAACTTGGTTTTTACCCTATATAGTCCTTCCCTTTATTATAAGGGGTGGCTCAGTGGTTAAGGTTTTAGCCTGCTGACCAGGAGGTCCCCGGTTTGAACCCTGACGCAGCTGGGTTGCCACTGTTGGACCTTTGAGCAAATTCCTTCACCCCAAGTCCTCAGATACAATCGAGCTGGCAACCCGGCCCCTTTAAATAACTGGCATAGAAACGACGGATACATATTTGTGTGCCAGGTGCCACATAGACATACATCATACCTACTTTATTAAAGGGCGTGCATTTGATTTATAATCCTTTTATTCTACTTTTAAACCTTCTTTTCAGGCAATTTGACTTCACCATCGTCTACGTTATAGATTTTCCTCCTAGTAGATGTCATAGCGATGTCGTCCACATCAGCTTCTACAGTACCGTCTCCAAGAATAGTGTAGATACAGCACCTTGCAAAGATGTAACATGGTTCACTGTGGAGTTTTCCTTTACGCCGGTGTTATTCCAGTGTTACGTTCAGTGACTTAAATATTTCATTCTCTTCTTCTATCAGGTGGCTTCATTAGCTTCAACGGTTCATGGCGCGTGCAGGGAATCCTGGCCATGTCTCGATCCCTGGGCGACTACCCCCTTAAGAAGCTAAGCGTGGTCATCCCCGAGCCTGACGTGGTGACCTTTGACCTGGACAAACTGCAACCCGAGTTCATGATCCTGGCGTCGGATGGCCTGTGGGACGCCTTCAGCAACGAAGAGGCCGTGCGTTTCATCCGCGAGCGCCTCGACGAGCCGCATTTCGGCGCCAAGAGCATCGTGCTGCAGGCGTTTTACCGCGGCTGCCCAGACAACATCACGGTCATGGTGGTGAAGTTTAAAAAGCGTGGCGCCAAAGTAGCTGGCCAGTGAACCACGATTCATATGAACTAATAATATATTCAGAATTATAAGTACGTATATCAATCGATTTGAATATATTATTGCCTCATATTGATACAATGTAAGGATGAAAATGGGAAACCATTTCATAACTATTTTTGGAGCAAGAACTGTTTATTACAATCACATCAAAATTGAAGTAACATCGTATCAACCCGTTATGTCATTATTTTATTATATTTCTTTTCCAAAATGCTTTGTTTTATAATGGCACATGATAGAGAGAGAAACATTTTTAGAAGCCACGACCTGTGTAATGGAGTAACAGATTCAAGGTCAATTACTGTAACACATTAAAATCTAATCTTAATATTAATTTATTTATGTTGAGGAGCATTAGTGAGTGATTATAATGAATGAATGATAAAATAGTTACATAGAAAGTAAAGAATGTAAGTTAGTGATCTGGGATATTATACAGTATAATTATGTCATTAGTACCAGAATGACATAATTATATAAGAATAAATTGGTTCTTCTGATGTTGGTTCTAGATGAAGAATTAACTCTTAAATTGGTAATTTCTTAACCTTGATATAATATTAAACTATTATTATATTAAAATATTACAAACTGTCATATGCATAAATAAACATGAAATTTGTAATAAATTCCAATACAAACAAGATCCTACTAGACGATTAATTGTAGTATCTGTTTTTACTGTTTTCCACTTGTAGTGTTTTGCCTTAATTCCATTTGGATAAAATTTACATACTGATATCGATTTTAACTAAGGTTGAGCTGAAATACCTATACTAACAAATTAACTATATAAAATACCTAAACATCATTTAAATATACTATGGAGAGTTTTTTTTTTGTATTATGACTTATATATTTATTTTAGGTCATGCAAAAAAAACAAAAAAAAAACTACAGATTTTAAGGGATTTTTTTTACAGTTGAGTTAATTCAGAACACAAACTTATTTGTGTGTGTTAATTCTATATGTCTAGGAAAAGAGCGTATGATCACTAACATCATTAGTTGCTCAGCGGTTTTGAGATCTCAATTCTGATTGGTCAAAAGGTGTGAGTTAATTTTCTACAACATTAGCTCCATTTTTTTCTTACAAATCACATGTTTGTTTATACAGTATTAATGTCCTTGTTCTCAATTTATTTAATAACAGCTAAAACATAAGGACTTGCTTGGCATATACAGTACTAGAAATATAATCAAAGGCTAATAATAAAAAAAACAGGTTTATAAAGGGATTGGTAATTAACAAAGAAAAAAAACGTAAGGTGGAGTTTTCTGTAACAAAATGAAATGTTTACTTAACATATATGGAAGGAGTCTCCAGTGCTAGTATCCATTATGGAACTGAGGAATTTCCTATTTTATTTTATTTTTTTTCAGGTGTGTTAGACAAGATGTATTTAATTTCAGCCTAGTAGAAAAACTAATAGGCATGTAATAAAAGAAGTTTAAATCAATGCCAAATTGTTGTGCAAATGGATTGTGTTAGGAGATCATCAACTCTGACAGCGGTAAGAACATCATAGCACCTTTTTATTCCTTACATAGTGTGTATACTATACTGGTGTTTTAACAGGCATTGCTTGCTTTGTTAAATTTGTCTGAAATGTTCCGTCTCTTATTGTGCTTCAGGCCAAGTATTGTAATAAAACAATAAAGGAAAATCTGGTAGATAAATAAAAATCTGGTAGCTATTATATTCAGTTCTCTAGAGATGATGCTTCTTTGGTTCATTTTCAGTCCCTTGATCCTGATTCAGCCCGAATTCTAATAACTGCAGTCGTGGAAGCAAATGACTCGTATACTGTAACTTTATATCCAGAAGCCATCGAACGAAACGTTCTTGTTGCCTTATTTTAAATTTGGTTGTATTATTTTCTCATTTCTTTTGCTTTACCTAAATTTTAGACTTTCATAAGTTGTTAAGTATGCCATGCAACATCAAATGTAAATATGATATTTTGCATATTGAAGTCTCATTGAGACAGACTAATAAAGCAAATGTACATATTGAATATTATTAACCACAGTTCCAATAATATAAATAAAAGAAAAAAAAGGAAATGCATCAAATTCCGGTTTATTAATATCAGATGGGATTTAATAGCGAATAGCTTTTTAATGTGTGTGTGTGTGGGTTTTTTTTGTTTGTGTATTCCTGTATTCCTACAGAATACAGTACTGTTCTGAAATGTTTTATGTTGGTTTAAAGAATCTGTTTAAAAAAAACAATATGAATTTAAGAGAAAATGAAAATGATGAAAATGTAACAATAAAAAGTGCAAGAATAAAAGTCAAAAATTCTAAAGTGTGTATGTTGTTATCTGATGTTACCTAGAATAGAAAGTGTCCCTTTTTGTGTTTGCTTCCTTTCAAATCTTTTTCCTTCTCCTCATTTCCCTCTCATTGTCGCCTTTGAGTTTCTACAGGGTCTTTCCTACATTCCTGAACTGTTTGTGAGAATGAACAGAATGAACAAAAAAGCGTGAGATTCTTGATTGCTCAGCTTTATCCTTTGACTGTGACATCTTTTTTTGTTACTGAAAATAAGTTTAAATCTATTTAACAATTCTAATGATTTTATCATATCACATTTTTATACAAATTTATATAAATCAGATTAAGAAAATATTGCAGTGACACATATCACATGGGGCTTTCTTTTAAACCTAAGATTTTCAGGGGAAAATGCCACGTGGCGCCTTTCAAAATGTATCCCATGTGGTCTGCTTGGTCTGTATAATAACCCCCCCTATAATAAATCCCTTATAGGAGAAATGGGTCTGGGCTCTTATGGGTTAATATCCTATAAATTGCTACGCATTATCCATAAAATGTTACAGCGTACTCACAAATAATTTATGACACACTTTCGACTCCAGACTCAGACGTGCCGAACAGTCATGAACCGGTCACGAATTTTCATGATGCATCATACCTGTGGAGTACCTCCAACACCATATACTGTCAACACTTGTCAAGAACTGCTACTATTTCTTTCAAACATTTCTCTTTTTTTTTTTATCAAGGACAATCTAAAAGGCAACCCATTTTTAGAGTTTTTCTCTTAGCTGACCTGTTCACAGCGATACCTTCTTATGAACAACCATCTTAGTAACATGACGATGGTGCTAAATTCTGTGTCATTAATCTTAGCAAGCAGAAAATCAGCACCTTGCAAACAGTCTAGGGCCGAACTTTAAATCATTTCATCCTCCCTATTAAAGCACACTACATTGTTTTTTTATATTACAGCCACCCAGACTAGTTAGCTAGCATTGCTTTAATTGGGAATCCCTCCATGTCGCCATGTGATTCCCAATTAGGAGGTTCTTGTAAGGTTCTTATAAGAACCGTGCCAATTCTTGGCGTTAATCGTGAGTTAAAATTGTGACGGTTCGGCAAGGTTTTATAGTTACATAGACCCTACATTCTATAAAAATTTAAACCACCAACTCTTACCAACTTTCTGATGATTTCCCTAGGATGTCCTACAATCTTAATATTATACAAGTTCAGGGTCAAATTCGGGAAGGTGTGAAAGGTCTCCAATTGAGACACAAATCTATATCCAGATTAGTATAAGCCTACTTGCAGGAATGGTTGTTGTCAAAACTACTATGCAAATTGATTGAAAGTGAATTGAATGCCATGGAAATGTATACCTGATTCGGGGCCAGTGGTGGCTCAAACAGGTAAGGCTATGGAATACTGATCGGAAGGTTTCTAACCCTTCCTGCTCCAGGGGCACTGTATCCTGACTGACCCTGCGCTTTGACCGCAGCTTCCTAACTGGAATATGCTAAAATTAGAAATATTTCACTCTGCTGTAAGGTAGGTACATGTGACAAAAACAGTAGCCTGGTCTGATGAAATTTCATTTCTGCTGAAGGACACCAGTGGTACAGTATGGTCGGAATTAAGTGCTATCCACATAAATGAAAGCACGGACCCAATGTGCTTTGTTGCAAAGCAATCCAGACTGGTGGAGGTGGTGTGATGGTGGCTTTGGACTTGTTAAAACAAATTATTCATTGCTTTAATACCACAGCGTATTTGAGTATTGTTCCCCAATTTGTGCATTGCTGCATACCTACAATTTACAGAACTTTTTATATCTACTTCTAGCATAATGATGCACCATTAATCCACAATGCGAAAGTTGTCTCAAGATGGGCTCATGAACACAAGGTCAGTGTTCTTCAAGGGCCTTCCAGTAGAACAGGAGCTTCATAACGTTAAAGGGATTCTGAAAATGATACTATTATACTATCTAGTCAACATAGACCAGTATCTCAAAGAAATGTTTCCAACATCTTTCCAACAATCATTTAAGCCATTACAAGACCAACAGGAGGCTCTAACCAGTGTTCCTAATGAAGTGCTTAGTGAATGCATATATTTAAACCTGTACTAATATTCAGGAATGTTGTTTTAAATAGCGTCACACTTCAAAATCAGTCGCTAAAATTATCTATGACATCAGCTTGGGCTCAGATGACTTTGTCACTCCAGCATGAATCCTTCTTTAAAATCGGGTTGCATGCCAACAGACTCTGGCAGTAAAGGAAGTTCCATAAGTTCCTCAAATGCTTGCTGAAATATGAGTCACATGTTGCCTCAGAGTGACAGTGTTACTGTCGGGAAGGGGACAGCAGTTTACTCAAACTACGGTCACTGCTAGGGAATCTCAGTGTGAAAGAGTACAGCGACATTTCTCTTGGGATTTGACCCCTTTCCTTATTCGTAAGATTGTGGATTGGCTGTGCTGTATAAGAGGAGCGCAACAAGAACACACATCCATTCAGAAGAAACAGTTGAAGCGAGGTTTGGATTTGTAGCAACGATCACGCAACCAGGATATTGCTAAATCTATAAGGTGCATGGTTGAATCTTTCATTGTTCAGCAGATTTAAAAACAATGGGACAACATGTCACCAAAGTTCCCTCAGAAGCTCGGATTCTAATGCTTGGCCTTGATGGATCTGGAAAGTCCACCTTGCTCTACAAGCTGAAGTACAACGAAGCCGTGGTGACCGTTCCCACTGTGGGTTTCAACGTGGAGATGCTGGAGACCAAAGAAAAGGGTTTCGTGTTGACTGTGTGGGACGTCGGCGGCCAGGATCAGATGAGGATTCACTGGGAGCACTACTATCAGGACACAGCCGGCCTGGTGTTCGTGGTGGACAGTAAGGACAAGATGAGGATGGCAGAGGCAAAGCAGGAACTGGAGAAGATCCTGGGAAATAAGAGTCTGAATGGCCTTCCGTTGATTGTGCTGGCCAACAAGCAAGACTTGCCGGGAGCCGCAAGTGCCGGAGATGTTGCAGAGATCTTGAAGTTGAAGGAGATTTGCGGAAACCGACAATGGTTTCTTCAGACGTGTTCAGCCAAGACCGGTGTCGGTTTGGAGGAGTGTTTCCGGAGGATGGCCCACTTTCTTAAAACTGCAGTAGGTGAAGGAGGGAAATGTCTCCAGAAAGGAAGGAAATCATTTAAAGCAAAGACACAGCAGAAGTATTGGTAAAAAAAAAAAAAAAAAAAAGGACTCTTGTCACGATGACCTGCCAGCAAAATACGTCCACAGCACAGCAGAGGGACAATCTAATCTCCTTTAATGCACCACCTCTCTATAAATGTGGTATGAAAAAAAATAACTTCTCTGCACTCTGTCTTGCACGTTTTTAATGTGACTTTCCAAAAGGCTTCTACATTCTTATCTGTAGATTTACTTGTGCTTGTACTTTTATTTCTTTATTCTATTTGTTCTATTTGGTAAAGTTTACTTTGCAATTGATTGATTTATTTCATTTCTTACTTTACTTTACTTTAGTTATTTAAAAGGGGAAAATCTTTATTCATTTTTATATTTTTAAACACCATTATTTTAGGTGTTTATTAATTCTTTAATCTTTTGTATATAACCTGTATCAATTTGCTTGTTTTGTAAATTAATTTAAACTAAATAATATGTATATAAATGCAGTATATAAATATGACAGTTACTTAAGTTAACTAATAAATATATAATTTTTTGATTGTTTTTAGTAGAGTTTTTAATTTATGTCAATTTTAAAGCCAAAACCAAGAGAGACACCTTTATGGTTTAAGCTCAGAGCCTCTGCTGTAAGGTGTCTGGGTATAGATTTCATCAACCTCTTTATCCTTATTCATGTTGAAACCCGGAGACTATCCTGGAAAAAAACAGGTGAAAAGTGGGAATACAAGCTATCACAAGGCACCATACACACGCGTTTACACACTTCTTCACACCTGGAATATGTGATGAATTATAAAATTATATTGATCTTATATACAGTAAGAATATAAATTAAGATTATAAGATTATATATATATTATAATGAATTCAATATATTAAATAATAATAAGCACAGAAGGTGGTAACATTGGGCAGAATCACACCACCCTGCCAACCTTAAACTGCATGCTCATCATGTGTTACTGCTTACATAATACATAATCGCTATTACATTCTCGTGAACAAAATCTTCTTTTACAAATGAAGAATGTGAGGAATGATGCTGTGGGGGAAGCTAATTCTTTATTCAGCACACAGGCATGTTACACCATAAAGATCTTGGCGCTCTGCATGGAGAGCATGCAGGAGTATTTATTTGCGCTTGACCTTGACTTAATCAATAGATGATTACACTGATGGGCTCTTGAGACGAGCTTGTAGCCCTCATCTGCTTGTGTCATCACAATTATGAGACGGTTTGGGTAAGAAAGTCTGCTGAACAAAGAATTTTAAGATGTAATATAAGAATTTTAATGACCAGGAACTGCAAACCTGGAAAGAATCACAGTATCTTATAAGGAATGTCATACTTTTGAATCAGAATGTTAGTAATAAACAGGGCTGATTTGAACTGGTTAGGACGAATTGTAATACAAATCACTATAAGATTACATAATATAGATCTCTATTTAAACAACTTAAAGGTGAATTATTTTCTTTTCATTAAGATATCTATCTAATTTTTGTCCATATTCAAAACAGAATACACTACCATATTTAACATATTTAATAGTATACAAAATAATGTATGTAGGCTCCTGTGTTTTGCATGTAATTAGAAAGGATGAAGTGTGATAAAATAACAGTACTGTATTTCTTAAACCCAATGTGAGTATGTAATATATATATATATTTTTGTAGATTATTTGAAATACAGTGTCTCTCTACATGAATGATTATCATGTGATGAGGTCACGTCATGTGAATATTACATGATTAGATAACATGGGACGTTGTATTTCAACATGTTATGTTATGCTCACTGATCAGCCTTAACATTAAAACCATTAACATTAAAACCACTTGGGTTTGTGTTCCCCTTATGCCACTGGGACAGCTCTGGCCCCTTGGTTCCGTGGACCTCTGGGGATGTGCTGTGGTGCCTGGCACCAGAATTTTGGCAGCACATCCTTTCCTATATGGACTGGACTGTGGTTTGTCCGGCGTGTCCCATGGGGACTCGATTGGATTGGGATTTAGGGAATTTGGAGGCTGGGATGGCGGCCTTGGGGTATTTGTCTGCTGTGCAGACTTTTTAGTAATCATGTACATACTGCTATATACACTGACTTGCCAAAAAACAGTGACACACTCCAAGATTTTATTCATCACTTTTATCTTTTATTACAGATCCCAATGTGTTGCCCAGTTCATGTGTGAAAATCATTCCTCATGTTCCCAGAACCACTCTTATACTATTTGAATCCTGATATATGCCCGTGCCATAAGGGAATAGGTGCAATAACCTGGTCATTTAGTACATAACAATGCTGAGCCTAGACCTGAGCAACTGAAGCAACTGATGTGTGTATGTGGAAATGCTTACTTTCACTATTATACATAGTTGTGGTTTTCACTGTTGATTTTTTTTTTTACTGTTGAGTTTTTCATCAAGTGTTTTAAGTGATTTTAAGTCATTTTCTTCTGACCACATTTCTTCCATAAAGCTGACGGTTCAGCACTTATCTTTCCAGGGTTCTCAACCCAGTAATTTAATCCAGCAAATCCAAATGTCATTAGTTGTTTTCTTTGTTTGTTGCAGCCTAGTAATTTGACCCCTCTGAAATGGTGTCTGTTTTTGACCAGGCAATGTAGTGACTTATACTTTATTGCATTTTGTTTCTTACAGAATAATTCATTACACAAAAAAGCCTAACCACAGTTGAGCTCATGAGCAAGGCCCTTAACTCTGTCTAACAATTTTATTTCAATAGATTTCAATTCTTTTATTTACATTTTTATCTTTTGATTTTATGTTAATAGAATTTTTCAATAAAAGTAATATAAGATAATAGAATAAAAATGTAGGCTAAAGATTTACAATATTTACAAAAGTTATCAAAATAAAAGACTTTAAATAGAAGAGTATAAATTATACCTCAAGTGTGTGTGCGTGGAGTTTCCATGTTCTCCCCATGCTTGGTGGGATTCCTCTGGGTACTCTGGGAATGACAAATTGCTCATAGTGTGTGCGTGTGCATGTGGCACTCTGCCCAGGGTGTACCTGAAGTCTCCTGGGATAGGCTCCAGGCCTCTGGACCCTGTAACAGGAAATGCTGTATAGAAGATGAATGAAATTATGCAGGATTTACAGACTGTACAGAAAGAAATTGTAAAGTCTGAGGTGTAAAACTGTAAGAACATCTAAGTGTAAAAATATGTTGTGTGGGTATGACAGCAGCATGAAGTATGTACAGTATGTGTGTGTGTGTGTGTGTGTGTGTGTGTGCAGCGGTGTTGGTTGTTCATGGAGAAGGGGAAAAAATTGATTGTCAATTCACGTTTTTTGTGTGGCAATTCACGTATCGCCACACTGACCCCAAAATCAATTTTGTACTGAGCATCGAAGCATCTGAGTGGCCCAACAGAAACGTATTTTTATGGCATAACATTATCAAAAATCGAGCATCTGATCTGCCTTTTTCTATAAACTCTGTGAGTGAATTAGTCTCAAACCCCCTCGTAAACACGTTTACACAAGATTCAAAACACCACAAGTGTTAATTAGTTGAGCCCCACATGCCTGCGTTAGAAGCTGAATGCGCCCGCACGCTCGCTGTCAAGTTGAGGTTTTAGAATTTGGAGGCATTTAAGGAGATAAAGCGTCACCGTATATTCCTAATCCTACAGGTGGGGCACTCTGTACTATTTACACTTTGTCATCTGTGTAGCAGGAGTGAATTATTTGTGAAATTTGTTTAGAAATAATAATTGTGGCGGATAACATAAAAGATACGTCCTGCTCAGTAAAAATTTAGCTTTTTGTTTAATTTAAATTAGAGTTAAATGTTAAACTCTTGTATTGGAAGTTAGTTTGTATTGTGTGGTAAACGCTGCACTTGGTTTTTAAGTGATAAAATAATGTTATAAGGAACAGGCTACATTTAATTAACCATGCAACTGTTTCTAAAGGTTTAAAATTGTAACAAAATCGGGGGAAATGCAATGTAAAATTTGGATATTTATAAAAATCGCAATTTCAATCGAATCTGCACCTGTGTATCGCGATAATATCATATCGGAGGTGACTTGTGAATCTCCTCTCTTGTTGTTCATGTCCCAAAGTACAGTTAGTACTCATTACTTGTGAAACTTTTTTTTTTTTTTTTTTTGCACAACAAAATTAGTTTTGGGTGCCAGCTAAACTACAAAGCTGTGACTAAATGTGCCTTGACTACAAAACATTTATAATTCCAGTTTGTTTTTTTTGTTTTTTTGTGGTGAAGTTTTTCTAATTAGTTTTTCACGACCCTCTGAAGGCCCCCTGTTTTTCGCCTTTGGGACGTCCTCACTTTAGATAAAGGCCGAACTCCAAACGACTCCGGACTCCTTAGTTATGTTCACTATCTGGGGTTGTGAAGCAATGCCTGGTGCGCCCTATGTAGGACATTTATCAGTCAATAAGGAGGCATTTGGGAGTCAGTCGAAGTAAAGTGAGCGGGACACAGCCCAAAGGCTTCGACTGCACCCATACCACCGGCATTCCCATCATGCACTGCGAGTCTATTACTTGCTAGCAAGGGGGAAAAAAAAAATAGTCCGGTGGTTAGCTGAGCCGAAGTGAACGGGCTGTGTGGACAGATCGATAGATAGTAGAAGAAGATTTTTTTCCGTGTTTCATTTGAATCGATAAATATATATATATATTCGCCAAGATGAATGATAACGAGAAGTTGGACAACCAGCGGCTGAAAAATTTCAAGAATAAAGGTCGCGATTTGGAAGTAAGTACACGCAGCTCGAGGTTTTTTTTTTTCCGCGCTGTGTTTGCGCTGGTTTGTGGCTCCGGTTCCCGTTGTGACGTCGTTCGTAATTCATCGAGATTTTCGCTTTTAAAGCGTGTCTCTTTGAAATCTAGGTGCAATTTTTAAATAGACGGGTTTCACCGTGAAAATCTTATAACGCGCAATACACCCAGAAACCGTGCGATTCACGTGAAACGTATGCGCTAGCTAGCAACTCGCCCTTCCCTTCCCTCCTCCGCCCCGGCGTTAGCCGCAGCTCCGAATCCTCTACGTCTGTGAATAAAATACCAAAAACACACAAGATTATTAAATATTACATACTAAATACTGTTTTATTCAATATAGCATTACTCTTGGTGTTGTATATTTGTATGGGATTTCGGCTTGGTTTAACATTTTGTTCTGATTAGCCAGAATTTAGCATGCTAGCTCAGAACGTTGCCTAGTTACTCGTTTAGAATTTAACTCAAATAAAAGTCATTATTATAAGCAAATAAAATTATCTCCTATAAGCTATGTCTGGTACAATCTGGAGTAATATTGTTGTTTAAAAAAGTGTATAAAGTTTCCCGCTAGGTCTGTTTAGCATGTGACATTCTTTCGGCCTAGAATAATCACCTAGGAATAGCTAACCGTTAGCTAGCTAACCGGCCCAGGCTAGCTATGTAGCATAGTGACGCCTCTAAAGCGTTATGTAAAACATTGTGTATGTGCTAGAATGAGCCACAACCCATAGTTTGGGTTAAATTACAAAGTTTATCGTCAAGAATGTAAAGCATTGTATTAACCTATATAAAATGAAGATATCAGCGTGTTACCGCGCTTCGAACACGACTGACTAGCTAACAGCTAGTTAGCAACTGGTTAACTAGATGCCGCATTGGTAATTGCTTTGTATCTGCGATAACTAGCCTTCCTGGCTAGCGTGTAAAAGGAACAGGACGTTATATTCTCATACTCGAGACAGAAATACATATTCACTCAAAGCTAAAACATTTCAAGTATTTTCTAGATAGTTCTACAGTCTGTCTGTGTTTGAATTTCAGCCCTACTTTACTAGCATTAATAATATCCCCTGGAGGAATAAATGACTAATGCGACTCTGTCGTTACTCCTAGTCGTGCTGTAAGAAAGCCCATAAACTTAAGTAGTTTTCATTTATTTATTGGAGAACACGATGTCTGTCTGACTGTCTGTGTGTGTTTGTGTGTGTGTGTGAGAGAGAAAGTACACAGAAACCCCAGGCCTTAGTGTTAAGTATCAATAACGTAGTGTATACATCTTTTTTTTTTTTTTTTTTTTTTTTTAAAGAATGTAATTTTTGTAGTTTTTCCAGGGTTTTTGTGATGACTCATGCTGTTCTACTCTTCTTTTCATCCAATGAAATACTCCGGAGAACACAGATGTCCCACCCCCTCCCAGTACTATTACCCCTATGGATGATGAGTTGGGATGGGAATCACCAGTCACCACTAGATACGATATCACGATACCTAGATGCCGATTCGCTTAAAATAAGTATCACGATTTTATAAATATCCCAATTCGGTATTACCATTTCCCCCCTACATTTGTTATAATTTCAAACAATTAAAAAGTTTAATCATTAATTAATTAAATGTAAATTCAAATACAAGAGTTGAACACTTACTTAGCAGCACGTATCTCCGTCATTTGCCATAATTATTTCTAAACAAACTTATAAAAAAAATATTCACTCCTAACACACGGGACGAAAATTGTGTAAACGGTTCACTGTACCTCCTGTAGGATAATGATGTTTTACCGGCTCCAAATTCTCAAAACTTGACAGTGAGCGTGAGTGGCTTGTAGCACACGGTCACATACAACGAGATGGTGTTTTGGGACTAGTGTAAGCATGTGTAATGAATGGTTTTGAGGCTAATTCTTCTGCACTCAGTACGGTTATATCTGAGGCTGATCATCGGTCACGTCCAATCCAACTGAAAACCAGATGATTCTGGTCGCTGCTCGATCGACTGGTTCATCTCTATTATAAACATCAAAATTGTTTTAAAACTCGTCAGTGTGGCGATGCATGAAAGTCACACTAAAGAATCATGATTCATAACAGAATTGGTCCCCCCTACCATCTCAAGTGATGCGTAGCATTCTCTACAGTGTAAGATTAGACATGCATCAGTGTGTCGCATGGGCAGAAATGAAACTACTTAAAGCTCATACCAACTCCGGGCCAGATTTCACAGGACAAATTGTCCCATTTTTTATTTTTTATTTTTTTGGAGACATCCAAGGGTTTCTTTGCACAAGCACTTAACGTTTGGAAATGAATAATCTCGTGCTTTTCACCTTAGATCCCTGTGATCTTTTCCCAAAAACACTTGACCCCTAAAGTAAAGAACACAAGTGCTCCATGCTCGGGAACCGTACCCTTAATCAGAAATGTCAGCGATAGGTGGACGTTCCGGTGTTCTACAATCTGTCCCACCGTATCAAACTGCCCAAGTGACGCATGTTTATATTTCTGTAAAAATGATCACACAAATTTAAATATATTAAGAAGCACAAGTTTTTCCAAACGCAAAGTATTTATGCAAAGAACCATCTTAATAGGATGTTTAAAAATGATCCAACACCAAGTTGGTAAAATGCTGCTCAGTAAACTCATTTTACTCATTTTAAAGTCATTAACCCACTCTTGACATTTCCCCCCAAAAGATCAGTAATATTAGGCATTAGCGCAAAGATCCACTTAATTTATCTGTTCCTCTTTGTTTTTAATGGTGGCTCACAACCGAACAGTTGTCATACTGCCACCTTCTGTGTGGAGGGTGAAAAATATGCAAGTGTACCCGAGTACAGAGAAAAACAATGTGAGAGTGGGGAGGGGCAGCAATCGTGCCTTTACACCAAGGCTCATCATTTAACTATACCTGCCATTCCCCACACCGGGTGATGAGCCTGTCCCTAAAACAACCTTTTGACAATTGAGCTCAACTCATGAAGCTCCAACTGCATAGCAAAATGTCATCTCTGATTACCCCGGACAGGCATGGCTGAAAATGGTGAGAAATCAGAAGAGAAGAACGCACATAACTCAATCATGTTAAACTCTTAGCATTTTTCTGTAGGATTGGTCAGGTTTGTTTAAATCATTCACACACCAATAACACTGATTAAAAGGAAATCTACATCAGGATGGCTCTCGAGTCATTTTATAGGGAAGTGAACAAGCTTTCTCACCTCACTTATTCAAGCAAACAAACTAGGACACAGTGTACCCATATTCAGTTATATTTTCAGCTATATGTAAAAAAAAAAATATATATATTATATATATAAAAATATGAAGAGCTCTGGTTCACATTCTCAGACGTTGCTTGAGATGTTTTTAAAAAAAAAAAAATTATTTATTTATATTTTGGGTAACCAAATAAATGATGCCTGCTGCTTTTAACAATCTGCAAGGGGTGGCAGTAAAACCTGCAGTCATCAATTCTGCACAGTCAGTCAATGAACCTTTTGTTTCCAAGAATAAAACTAGCAGTTTAGTAGGACGGCGAATGGGACGTTCACTTCCTCCTCCACCCAGAAACACGATCGTATCAAGGTGTTCCAATGATCACGTTCAACCTCGTTGAATTTGTGCATGGAGCTGTTCCTTGAGTGACAACTGTGATGAGGCAGACGTTTCTGAGACCTCTGGTGTTCTCACACATGAAGCTCACAGCTCATCTAAGTGTGGCACGAGCATACACATGATCCGTCGCCTTCATGTTTATGCTGAAGAAGAAAAAAATTCTTCCGTATCTATCATTTGAATCAGACCTTTTTTTTTCCTTTATGGTCTGACATCAGTTGTTCCTAGTAGCAAGCTACGTAATGGCTCAAAGCCCTTAACAATGTCTTGCATCTATACACGCTATCAAGATCAACGTCATGTCTTACAATATGCCTCAACGCACAGGTTGCTTTATCAGCCTGGGTTATTTGAGATGGAGATAAACGAATAAAGGCTATGAATTCTACTGAATAAATGCATCGCACAGATCTACCATCTGTCTTCCTAGGCTTATTCGAAGCCAAGGCTTGGCTCACAGTGATCTTCGGCGCACACATTGCGCATCATGCAGCGAGGGCAGAAATCAGGGTTTCGCACACCAGACCGTGCTGCAAATGTCTCTGCACACTCATGACTGTTTTCAGAGTGCACGCTTCTTGATATGTCTGGTCGACCTTGCGGGTGGACATGGGGGAGTTAAAAAATAAAAACTGAAGTGATCCATGTTTGTAATGAAATGATGTTTGTCTCTGATGAGTAACATTTTAGCATTTAGATAACTAACCTCCATCTCTTTTTGACAGACAATGAGAAGACAGCGCACAGAGGTGGTCGTCGAACTGAGAAAGGTAATCCTGAGTCACAAAAGATTCGTCTTTTTTTTTCTTTTCTTTTCTTTTCTTCCCCCCCCCCCCTTTTGTGTTTCAGTAGGTCTGATGGCTTCTCTTAGGTGTTAACATGCTGTGTAAAGTGTGTGTGTGGGGGGGGGGGATAAGCTTGCATGCGGTTTTGGGTAGGAAAGTAATCAACAACAGGATGTCAGGGTGCAACCAAAAAAAAAAAAATGCCGCATGTTACATGTTACATGACCATAGAATCGTAAAGCCCTCCATCTTGAAGACTAACAAAGCGTTAACACTTTACACTCCTTCTGTAAATGAATCAACGTGTCCTTAGAAAAAGCACTTCAACATGCTGATGATTGATTACATCCATTTGTAATTGAATTACCTGTGATTTGCCCTGCAGCTGACACAACTGTCAGAACCGCTCAAATAGAAAATGAATGAAACTCCTGACCAATCAGTGATGAGAATTCAGGGCTTTTTTGTTTGTTTTTATACAGTATAGTGTTATCGAAATGCAGTCCTAGATAAATTTGGGTTGACCGAAAGTATAAACAATGGCTCATTCTTAACTGATGTACATTTTTTATCAAAATAAATATTTATGTTAACGTCACTAAGCATACATGTATGTAATCGCGTGCACTTTGTTTCATTGTAGAATAAGAGGGATGAGCACCTCTTGAAGAGGAGGAACGTGCCTCATGAGGACATCTGCGACGACTCTGACGTGGATGGAGATTTCAGGACGGTAAAGGAGGTTTAAATTCTATTCTTTGTGTTAATTAGGGATTATTTTGACGCATTGCAATTGCGATTTTAACTACAATGTTTGCTACGGTTTAATATTAAAACTTATGTCTGTAGACTAGAAGCAAATAACAGCACTAGAAATATTCACACGAGGCCAGCTTGTATTTTCAGACACAGAGACCTTTGCTAAGTGATAAAGAGAACTGAGAGAATCCCTTTGCTTGTCTTTTTGACGTTTTCTGTTTCGACACGATGCATGATGTGTGTCATATTAATTATTAATGCAAATTTTTAAACCAAAGGCAGCAAATTCGTGTTTCCTGGTCATTAAAGCTACACATACCACTCGTTTAAAACAAACAATGCACTGATTGTGCCGTGCTTGTCGTAATCCATAAGAGTCCAGACACATTTCTCGTTTAAAGGAAATTATTGGACAGAACACATTTTTAAAATGAATAATTTTATGGTTAAAATACCTTTATATAGTTTTATATAAATCAATTTGTTCATGAAATGCCGTCAGAACAGACTAAATATAAAATGTGATATTAAAGCTTTTATTTTATTTTTATTAACTAGTTTTGTGATGTGCTACCCAGATCATCATCATTATTTTTGGAAATAATGTCATGGTTACATGAATAAGTGCAACAGGTTGTTAATTATATAGAACTTGATGAATAAAAGTCCTGGTTGAAGTTAAATAAGGAACTTTTAGAACATTTAAAGTTGTTTGTGTCACCTGTGTCCATGTGGTCTACGCCACTGATGGTTTTATTTTTATTATTATTCAGTAAGTTAATATTATTAATGAGTAAAGGATGGCTGCTTACTCTGTTTTCTGGTTTCTTTTTAGCAAAACACCTCACTGGAGGCAATCGTCCAAGTAAGTGCTTAATGTATAAGCTTACAATATGATGCATGATGTCATGTTTATTAAAGCTAATTATCTACAGTACTATTATAATTTGAGTCTGATAATTAGGGGCATTCCAGTACGTATAAGCACGTGCATTCTGGTAATGAAGTCTTTCATTGTCTCTTAATGTGCCCTGTTATTGCATCCTGTTACATGTCCTCAATTGTCCGTTCCAGAACGCCACCAGTGACAACCAGGGCATTCAGCTGAGTGCAGTGCAGGCTGCCAGGTGAGCTATCTGACGAGGCACCCCAGATACCGCTGCGTGCACTGTTGTTGTTTAGACGCAAAGTACGACAGGGGCAGACACGTTCATAAATTAGTTAGGAAAGTGAAAGCACCAGTGTAGGGCTTATTCATCTGGCGGGTTTGTGCTGCGTCATTCAGTGTTATGTTTTCCTGTTTTCACCTGATACGGTTAAAAACCTTCTGTAACAATGTTCTGAGTCTGTGTAGCATCTAGATTTTCACTTGGCTGTGTCCAAGTTTTTTTTTATGATTCTCGATTCAACACTCAACATTAATTAATATGGCTAATAGTAGCACGAGTCTCGTATCTATATGAGAAGGTTAATAGAGAGAGTAGAAAGTTTTTCCTTTACGCGAAACAAATAAATAAATAAAATAATCAGTGAACACTGGTGAGCCTGCTTAACTCCAAGGCAGCCTAATGAAAGACCAATAACCTGGATACATCTAATCTGCATGTGATTTTGTCAAAGCGTGATGATGTAAACAGCACTGAAATTCGACTTGGAGCATGAACTCGCTGATCTGGTTTGTATTTATTTTGGCATCATCTTACATTGTTGGAGGTGCATTTGAGTAAATAAGCCTAGTATGTGCATGCTTTATGTTCAATTCAATTTTATTTGTATAGTGCTTTTAACAATGGTCATTGTTGCAAAGCAGCTTTACACAATCAAAACAATTATTTAAGTTTGTATGGAATATGTACGAGTCAAAATGGTCAGATAGTCCCTGATGAGCTAGCCGAGGGCGACAGTGGCAAGGAAAAACTTCCTGAGATGGCAATAGGAAGAAACCTTGAGAGGAACCGGACTCAACTTAATAAAGTGCTCCTGTTTTCCGGTGTGTCTTTGCAGCTTCATAATACTTTTGTTTCCTCCCTAGGAAACTATTATCGAGTGACCGCAACCCTCCCATAGATGATTTGATCAAGTCTGGTATTCTGCCTATTCTTGTGCACTGCCTGGACAGAGATGACAAGTAAGGCCTTATCTAGTTGGCTCTTTTTTTATATATATTTGCCATTTTGGTGCGTCAGATAGTTGACCTTTAGCCCTTTTGTCCTGAAGTCCGTCTCTGCAGTTCGAGGCAGCTTGGGCTTTGACCAACATTGCTTCAGGGACCTCGGAGCAAACACAGGCAGTCGTGCAGTCCAGTAAGTGTTCCATCTAAGGGTGCCGTCATATTTTGATAAATGTGATTCTAATCCCTGTATTTGGTTTAAGCATGTGTTTTGTAGTGCGTTATAAATCAACAGGTAAGAAGTTTATAATGAATTGGGATACAACTAACAAGAATGCTCAAAGTTACCCTGTAGTTAGGGTGCAATACATCTCAAGTACCAGTGTCAAGAAGTCAAGTTAGCAAACATGTGTTTGGGGAAAGATGGCGTCCTCTGGTTCAGCTGTCAATCACAGTGACACAAGCCAATCATTAGCATCTTTGAGCTCATGGCTGCGGAAGACAAGAAACTGCAGTGGTTTGACGAGATGATTTTGCCCGGCTTCATGCATCTCAGAGGGAGCATATGTTTCCAACCCAGATGGTAGACTGGTGCATGATTGAGGAGAGACAGCTGATCATTTACTAAACTGGACACTAGGAGAGAGAAACTCCTTCATAAAGTGGATTTATATGCCATGATGAAGACCGACTGCACTTCAGTAATGGTCAAACCAGTATTCAAAAAAATTATATGTGCTAGTCTTGGGGAATTTAGAGAGACTGCGTGTTCACCGCAGTGCTGGCATGATACCGGCAGTCTGAGTCATTCTGTTGTTTTTTGTTGTGTGTTTGAATGCACAGATGCAGTTCCCCTGTTCCTGAGGCTGCTCCACTCTCCCCACCAGAATGTGTGTGAGCAAGCTGTCTGGGCTTTAGGTAACATCATCGGTAAGTCACTGGTTCACCACCTCGGCCTGTGAGCCATCAATCTTTCTTTAGTTCTCAGTTTTGTTTAATGGTGGGGTGGGTTGAAGACTGCTTCCAGTGGATATTATATGTGATTTTGTTTCATATAGTTAAACAGATTAGATAATATTGTATTTCTTTGTAGAGATGTGAATCATAAGGGACCAACCGATACCATGTTATCATGATGCACAAGTGCCAGTGTGATTTTAGAACTGTCCCAATTCAATGTTAACTAGACCTTGGTTAAATTTCAAGCACTCCACCTGGAGGATTATAGAGGAACTGCAACATCTTACCAGCTCTAATGCAAGCAAAATATAAATTTAAGAATAAATGATTTTATTTATTTAATATTAAAAATTATATATAATCTTTTTAGTCTGGATTATCTTGGACAAACTTTTGTTTTATTTATTTGTTGTTTTTTATAACATCGATATCTGTTTGAATATGTTGTTGGAATTTTCATGAGTGCCTTTTTTTTATTTTTTTATTTTTTATTTTTTTGACGTGATGCTTATTTAATTTCATTTGCATGGGACATGTGACTCAGATATTCATATTTTTTGGGACACCCTGTATTATGACTGAAGGTGCAGACTGAGTTACACAGCACTGTTACACACTTCAGTATATTTTATGGCTGTTAAATGTATATTAAGCACTTCTCGAATTATGATCATGCAGACATTAAGAGGAAATCTTTGGTGAGCAGCAGCGAGTTATATATTAGGTGTGATGTTCTCCTAGGTGATGGTCCCCAGTGCAGGGATTATGTAATCAGCCTGGGTGTCGTCAAGCCCCTGCTGTCCTTCATCAGCCCCTCTATCCCCATCACCTTCCTGCGCAATGTCACCTGGGTTATGGTTAACCTGTGCCGTCACAAGGACCCGCCCCCACCCATGGAGACCATCCAGGAGGTAGGTGTGGGGTGACTGTCGGGCGTCACGTTTAATGCTGAAGCAACTTATAAAGATGTGTTAAATGTTTAATAAATTTTTCTACTCGTGTCATATTTATTTGAATTATTATTGTTGTTTTCCACAGATCCTGCCTGCCCTGTGTGTCCTGATTCATCACACAGACGTCAATGTAAGTTTTGTCTCTCACAGTTTTTTTTTAATTTTATTATTTTATTTTTTTCCCCATCTTTTCTACGTTTTGTACGGGTGAACATGTATCCCAGAATTCGGGAGGTGATTCTGTACGTGTAATGTTGCGATTGTGATCGATCAGATCCTCGTGGACACGGTCTGGGCTCTGTCTTATCTGACCGACGCCGGCAACGAGCAGATCCAGATGGTCATCGACTCTGGCATCGTTCCTCACCTGGTGCCCCTCCTCAGCCACCAGGAGGTCAAAGTTCAGGTGAGTTCAGTTGCATTGTCGAATAACAATCCCTTAAGGTTTATTTCAGTTTTACTGGAAAAAAAAATGGAAAACTGACTGGAAATCACTGACCGTCTTGAGTCTTGCTGGAAAATATGCAAGTGTTTACACGGGGTAGATGTTTTCATAAGGCTGTTTATGAAACTTTTGTTTTATTTGTTCTTAAGACCGCAGCTCTGCGTGCAGTGGGAAACATCGTGACCGGCACTGACGAACAAACACAGGTGGTACTGAACTGCGACGCCCTGAGCCACTTCCCTGCCTTGCTCTCTCACCCCAAGGAGAAAATCAACAAGGTACACACGCACAGTTACATTGTATCTGAACACATTTTCCTATTCTTGTGCGCGCAATGCAGATCTGGTATTGGAAGTGATGAAAACGGGAGACTCGGCACTCGTGTGTTTGACGTGCGCGTGGTTTTTAGACTATAATACAGGCCACAGGAGACATTAACACCCTGGATGGAAGAAGATCTGCCAAAGGAACAAAGCTCTTAGATAGATATAGATATAGGTCTAGACTATGACTAGGGTTAGTTTTTAGTTTTATGGTTCACAACAGCATGAAAGTAAGTGTTTAAAGGGATGGGGAGGTGTTTTAAATGG
>JAQQZT010000018.1:6128698-6150679 GCA_030068275.1 Clarias platycephalus
TTTGGATTTTTACAACATTATTGTTGAAATACACAGTCCTGAAAAAGGGGCGTTTCTTTTTTTGCTGAGTATATATCCTAGTCCTATTGTTCAATAGCTGTACAATTGTAATGGACTTTATACAGTGTCCCTTACAAGTGTCTGCTAATATATATATTATACCGTTATTACAGCTCTTTCATTTAGCACGATGCTATTCAAATATACATAAGTCTGTTCATGTAGGTATGTCTATTAATGACATTTCTATCTTTGACAAAAAAACTGAACATCTTTAACAAAAACTGTCTTACTCCAAGAACAACAGCTGTTAAAGATAAATAAACAGACCTGCTCCTTGATAGTAAAAGATGGATCAATGTATTTACTCTCTCCAATAAATTTGTGTTACTTTTATTTACAATTTTACATGAATAATAACCATTAAACTCCATTATTTGTAAATGCATTCCAATGAAGCAGTACCAGTTAAAAGTTTGGATACACATTGTAAATCAATTTTTTGCTGTTTTGTGATTTATTTTCCACATTCTTGAACTGTTCTGGAGATTTTGCATTATATAATTCCGTAACAACAACAACAACAACAACAACAACAGCCAGTTGTTGACATTTGTTAAAACAGAAGTTCAGTTGTTGAAGTTCTGGAACAGTTCTTGCAAGAACAGTGTTGTCAAGTACATTTGCAAAACTCATCAAGCACCGTGATTTCTGGTTCTAGTTTGACACCACTGATAAAGTGTTTAAGAAGCACTGTTGGGATTTCAACTGAGGATTTGGTTTACTCACAGGAACCTTAGGAGCATCGACTGGGTGGCTGGTTATCATTACTGTCATAATATCACTGACCAGATAGTTTTAGCCTTACTTTATGCTTCCTGAGGTTTCATTTGTCATCACATTCATCCAGATAAAACAGGTCTTTCTTGACCACAGAAACCTCCTAAGGCACTGCTGGGATTCGAACCCAGGATCTCCTGTTTACTAGACAGGCGCTTTAACCAACTAAGCCACAGCGCCACATTGCTACAGGGGCCTGCAGTAGTACTCCACGCCCCAAGACATACCTCAAGTGGTATTAAATATAATGTAATGTAAGCAACAGCATCTCAACCTTTGTGGTTGTAACACTTTTTAAAACCATCTTTGTATCCAGATGTCTCGAGGCTGTGTATACCAGGTTTCTGGCATTGTCTTTGGTTGAACAATTTCTTCACTATAGAAACTTGTGCAGTGTGCCACGCAGTGAAGAGATGATGAAGTTTCTGAGCAGCCTTCTGAAGCATTTCATCAAACAGTCACTGAGGCAGGCAGGTTGCGGTTTCTTAAGGACAGGAAGAATAGTAAATGTTATAAAAGTTAATATATCTCTGGCTAGTACTGGTTCTGAGTACCTTACCTGAAATGCAGAACATGCAAACTCTATGTGGAAGTTGAGTCATGTCAACTGGATGTCTTCTTAGGTTAGTAGAGGAAGTTCTGTTAACATGACTCAACTTGCAGATAACCTTACCTGAATAACTGACAATCATGCAAACTCCATGCACACAGAGGCAGGAATTGAACCCAAACCTGGACGACTAAGGCGATAGTGCTAACTATTACGCCACAGTGCCACCCATTCCTTTTCAATAAGTATTACTAAATAATAATAATAATAATAATATAATAATAATAAGGGGGTTTTCTCCAGGTAATCCAGTTTCCTCCCACAGACCAAAGATATGCAGGTTAGGTTAATTGGCGTTTCCCAAATTGCCTGTAGTGTGTGAATGAGTGTGTGTGTGCCATGCGATGGATTGGCACCCTGTCCAGGGTGTACCCTGCCCTGGAATAGGCTGCAGGTCCCCACGACCCGGAATGCAGGATAAAGCGGGATAGAAGATGAGTGAGTAATAATAAAGTTCTGTGGATGTTCTCCCCATGCTTGGTGAGTTTCCTCCAGGTACTCTGGTTTCCTCCTAGAGTCCAAAGACATGCATTAGGTTGATTTTGCTTGTGTGTGTGTGTGTGTGTGTGCACCCTGTCCAGGGTGTACCAGATGTCTCCAGGGATAGGCTCCAGCCTCTAGACAGGCATTATAACGTTGACGACACGCTGATTCAAAACCTTAAATAGAGAGCTATGATTGGCGGAGAGGGTTCGACACGCGCATGCGCACTGTTTCCCAGCCGTCACTTGGCGACAGAAGGCAGCGCGCGCGGGGGAGCTGCAGTACTCAGGTGAGTGCTCTGACAGTTTATAGATTTTTACACCTAACAACAACGCTTATTTATTGACCACTAGCTTAGCACGGGTATTGTGTGTTTTCGCTCGTTTTTGTTTTGTTCTAAATAAATAATATTCCGACAGGACGTGAAATTGAACGTGATAGGTTTCGTTATCCGTTAATTTACAGGAGATAATCATTATGACGTAACTGTATTTTAAAATAACGGACGCCACCTGTACGACAATCAAACTAACATAACATGGGAAGAGAAACGTTACTGAGCGACGTCATTTCCGGTTAACGCTTCGTTAATTTTTTATTTCCTGGGTATTTTATTATCATTAATTACAATGTTTTAGTCAGGTTCAGTGTACTATAATCCTTTCAGAGTTTTTTGCGAATTTACTTTGTGATTTAAAACGAGTTAAATTAACACTGAAGTGATGTTACTGGAGCTTAACCTGTGAACGTGCAGTAAACAAACTCACAAACACCCAGCACTTACACACCCTCCTGCCTCTAATAGGACACACTCCCGACATAACGTTAGACCTTAAAGCCGAATACTTTGTGAATTTAGTCAAAAAGTTTGGACACCTTATAATTCCATGGTCTTTTCTGAGTTGTATCTCTTCCTACGTTGTAAAACAATGCTGAACGCATCCAGTGTATGCAGTAATCTCCATTGAACAGCTGATATTGAGATGTGTATGCGATTTATACTTTGTAAAGCTGCACTCCAGTTATATTAGAACTTCTCTCTTATCAGCGTTTCTTGTTCAGGGCTACTGTCTCCACAGTCACTGGTTTGAAGGTGTGAATGTTCCATCATTTTGGTCCTATAAGCAGAAGAGCATAAACAGAAGTGTTTGGATATCTGCAAACAAAATTGAGACCGATGCGCTAAAGAAGGTGAAAGTTCCCAGCAAACAACATTGGTCGCCAAAAACAATTGCTGTAGGACGTCATTAATTGGTAAAAAATATATGACACGGACCATTTCCTAAAAATGCATTCCAAGACATTGGAGCATATCTACAGTTGTCTGGGGTTGCATGTATAGCCGTTACTTTTTTTTTTTAGCTAAGTGTTGTTCAATATATACCCTCCAAGCAAAGAATTGTACGATTTATGACAGCTTTTGTAAATCACTTAGTGTCAAACACGTCTGTTCAACTTTCATTTTGGAACTAATTTTCAACCATGACGGGACGTGTCAGTGGGACGTCATTTCAACGGTCATCAAACATCCAAATGTTTGCCGGGTTTCTTAAAGAGAGTCATTACTTGTGGTGAGACAACAGCAGAGTATGGAACGGAAACATCCTCAGAAAAAGCACTGAGCAAAAGTTCAACCATCAGCTAGAAAATTGATCTTCTGACGAAGAAGTGAAGACCGCAGTGCATTCGTGTCTTGCAACCTAGCCTTAAACATTTTTTTTTGTGTTTGAAAAGCTAGGAGATTGTGTCCGAAAATGATGTATTTATCTTTTCCAGAATTTAATTCAAATAAATTCTACAGCCAGAGTGCGGATAATTATTGACTCACCATTGTGAATCATTAACCAAAAACATTGAATCAGAAGGTGTGTCCAAATCTTTCACTTGTACCACATACAAATTGAATACTGAGAACAAAAACAGAATAGACTTTGAAATAATTTGATTTGCAGGCAGTGTGCTTTTGTGTGGCTTAATGCCACACAGAAGAATCACAATACATAACTGAAATGATTTTTTTTCTCCCTCTCTATTACCCACAATACCATTTCGGCACAGGCCGATTTTGGGAAAAGTGAGAATTAGCCAACGCTTTATCTCTATTAAAGGGAGCAATGCTGAATTTTTTGCATATTTGTTACACTTAAAATGATTGAGATCATGAAACAAATTTTCATATTGCACAAAGATAACCCAAGTAAATAAAAATGTGTTTTTTAAATGATGATTTCATTTATTAAGTGAAAACCGGCTGTCCAAACCTGCCTGGCTCCATGTGAAAACGTACCGTAATTGCAGGATTGTGTGTTATGCAGTGTTATGCAGCAGGACAATTACTTGAAACACACCAGCAAGTCCAACTCTGAATTGCTCAAAAAACAGAATTAAGGTTTTGGAGTGGCCTAGTTAAAGTCCCGACTTAAATCCGATTCAGATGCTGTGTCATGACCTTAAACAGGCTGTTCATGCTCGAAAACCCTCAAATGTAGCTCAATTAAAACAATTCTGCAAGGAATTTTATGTTTATTTAATCAGGTTATTTTTCAAATAAAAATTTCCTAGCTGTTCAAGGTCTTGAGAATGTTTTATGTCTATGTCCATTACATCGAATGCTATTAAAAGGGACAGCAAGTAGAATTACAGTACAATCTTACTAAGTGAGCAGACCTCAATCTGAAAATCTAACACTGGACTGCAAAAGCTTTTTATAGTAAGGAGACAACACCTCTCATTACTCTTAAATAGTTTATCAGTATTGTGTTAACATTGACAGCAATATGATTTTAGAGCAGTAGTGTTATTCTCAAACCCATTAATGAGTTTCCTGATTCATTCTTTTTTTTCCCCGGGTTTCTCAGGACAGCACCAGGAGGAACCCGTTATCGTGACATGGACAATTTGGAGGAGGATTTGACTTGCTCCATTTGTTATTCCATCTTTGACGATCCACGAGTACTACCCTGCTCCCACACCTTCTGCAAAGGATGTCTGGATAAAATACTCCAGTTCTCCACCAATTTCTCTGTCTGGCGTCCACTCCGCCTACCACTCAAGTGTCCCAATTGCCGTAAGTTGGTGGAACTTCCACCCACCGGCGTGGGAGCGCTGCCGATTAACGTCAGTCTGCGAGCCATTATAGAAAAGTACCACCGTGACAATGAACCTCGAGCGCCTTCCTGCCCCGAGCACCATCACCAGCCTCTGAACGTCTACTGTGTCCAGGATTTCAAGCTTATATGTGGCTTGTGCCTTACCATCGGACAGCATCAGGGCCACAAAATCGATGATATTCACATGGCGTACGTCAAAGAGCACAGCAGCCGAGCCGAACTAGTCGACCTGCTCACGGACAAGCACTGGGAAGAGGTCTGTGACCTGATGGAGAAGCTAGAACAGGAGAAATTTCGACACGAAAGTGCAATAAGGCAGGAACGCAAAGCTGTCACGCAGTTCTTTCAGGGCCTGGAGCGCCTCCTTGAGCAAAAGAAAGAGGCATTCATGAAAGTTCTGGACGAGGCCAGTGGGCAGCTGGCTTGCGCATATAACCCACTCATCGAGAAGCTTAAGGAAATGAAGGAGGAGCAGCTAGAGCTCATCTCGAGCATCTCAAGCATCAGCGAAGATGAGTCAGCCATCGTTTTCCTGGAGAAGATGCACCACTTCAGGGAGAGGGTCGATGCATTGACCCAGACAGAGCTGCCTGAAGTCCCCACCCCCAACATCCCACCCTGTTTAGAGGAGTTCCTCAAGGAACATTGGTCCAACGTGACGATCGGAAGCCTGGAAGATGGTCCAGTTCCAACGATTTCCTGTCGAGTGAAGAAACATTCCATCAGAGAGCCACAGCCAGCAATATCGCACAAACGGACGCTCAAGTTCTTCTTGACTGTCATGTCATCACTAATGGCGGTGCTGTTTTTTCTGCTTTTCTGGTTAAATCCACTGAATGAAGCCTCACCCGTGTTCTCCAACCTCTCACAGATTGGTCAAGCAGTACTGAGTTCAGTCCGTGAAATTTCTTTACCACTTCATGACACAGGAACATTTCTGTACCGTCTTCTTAACAATCTTTGCCCTAAACTCTTTTAATATATTTCAGCATTAGGGAGCGAGCACCCATCAATACGCGGCCTTTTTAAAAAAAAAAACATTACAGCTATGTTAAGTCACTGTGAAAACAGGAGCACTGCTCTGCGTTGTAGAGTTAACTCGGACATTTGCGTGCATGTAAAGCAGAAAGGGTCGGTCATGCATGACTAGACCGATTAGGACCGCACAGCCTGCGACGAGCCGCAACAAGTAGGTAACATTCCTGTTTAGTGATAAAAAGGTAAACAGGACAGTTCAGATTCACCTGATTTGAGAATGTTCATGTTCCTTCAGAGACTAATATTTTAATAACAATGCTGCTGTTTTGTTTCTACTTTTAAACATTTCCTACTGAAATTTTAATAACTTATCCGTCAGCATATTTCTCTTAAGGGAATAATCTTATCCATAAATATTTTGACAGTTTTATGGTGTCCAACTATTTTAGAAATTAAACTACAAGGTGGTTGAAAATATGGAGACTTAGAGCACACCCTGGACAAGGTGCCAATCCATCACAGGACACACACACACACACACACTCCGGACAAGTGTCTCCGGACACACTCCACCAATTATCCAAATCCTAATCCTGCATGGTTAGACCAGCATTTTCCAGGACGCTGGCCTCATGAATGGCCTCCAAGAAGTCCAGATCTCACTCTTTTTTTTTTTTTCCCCCCCTGTGGGGCTACACGAAAGAGAATGTGTACAGGACACTGAAGCCTCGCACACTGGAGGACTTGGAGGCCTGGATTCAGGAGGTTCTCTCAACAATATCCCAAACGACTTCCTTCAGAAGACTGCATTCCATCCCCGGCAGTTTGAGGAAACTGGTCGACACCACCCGTGCCTATGTTGAAACTGAAAGCTTTCCTTTCAGTTTTTTAAGTAATAAAGTACATGTACAATTTTGTTACAATATATTTATTAGAAATATGGATTTTATAAATTTTTAATGGCTAGTTACTCTTCACCCACCCTGTACTTTAAATAAGGGATGCACTGGTCACACGAAAGAAAAAAAAAGGTATCCAACTGTGAAGTCCAAGGTTTTTATTTATTTTTTTTAACCCCACTTTATGAAGGGGATTAAAAATACACATTTTGTGTCATACTCTTGTGTCTACAGTCTCTTTAATAATTTGTTATTAAATAAAAAGCTGCTAATTAAGTGGTGATCTCACAGGGCTTTTGACAACTGTTTAAAAATGTATACAGTGCCTGTTTCTCTGGCGGCCTGGGATTTCTCATTAGCGCATGTATGCTGGAACCTTTAAATGATAATGTTGAAAAATGTTTAGATTAGTAACATTAGATCAAGTAGAACAAAATAAGTTGTACAGTACTGTGAAAAAGTATTTAGATTTTTTTTTTTAAACACAAAGATAACCCAAGTAAAAACAAATGAAATAAAAATAAATAAATAAAAAAACGGTCTAAACCCGCCTGGCCCCAAGTGAAAAAGAAAATGGCAGTCATGGGAGAGTTCCAAGGCGAAAGTCACTGCTAACCGAAAAGAACACAAAGGCTCGTTTCATTTTACTTTTGGAAGATGTGCACCCTGTTACATCAGGCGTAAATCTAACAACTTTTCATAAAAAGATCATCATACCAACAGTCAAAACATGGTGGTGGTGGTAGTGTGATAGTCTGCAGTTTGACTTGCACTGGGCAACTTGCCATAATTTATAGAACCATGACTTCTGCGATCGACCAGAAAATCCAGAAGGAGAAATGTTCTGCCATCAGTTTGTGACTTAAAGCTCAAGCACACATGGGTTATGCAGGGAAAACAATGATGTGAAACACACCAGCAAGTCCACCTCAGAAAGGCCCCAAAAACAAACAAACAAAAACAAAAAACCCAAAACCCCTCTAATGTTGCTGAATTAGACCACATCTGAGAAGACGTTTGCCAAAAAAAAAAAAACCCTGACTTAATGCCAGTTGCTGCAAACGCTTGCTTGCAATTGTTGCCACCAAGGATGGCACAATCAGTTATTAGGTTTAGGGGGTAATTGCTTTTTCACAAAGGGCTAGGTCATCTTTTTTCCCCACTAAATAAATGAAGTAATTAAAAAAAACAGCATTCCATATTCAATTCAATTTTATTTGTATAGCGCTTTTAACAATTGTCATTGTCGCAAAGCAGCTTTATACAATCCAAAGAATTATTTAAGTCTGTATGGAATGTGTATTTCTTAGGTTATCTTTGTGTAATACCAAAATGTGTTTGATCGGAATCATTTAAATTTGACAAATATGCCAAAAAAAAAAAAAAAAAAAAAACTGTACATCTGGTTTGTTTAAAGTGGCATGGTACAAACAAATGAAAGGTGAAAAAGCATGGCTGCTGTAGATCCCACCTCAGCTACAGTTCTCCATTACGGTGTCGGCTTATAAAATATCATCTCATGATCAAGGCGAGTTTTATTCATATATGTAGCTGGTGTAATGGCAGTACTGTACATCTGCAGCACTTCAGCATTCCAATAAAAATTAAAGAATTTACAGGTAATTCTAGGTGTTTTTTTTTGTGTGTAGTAGAAGCAACAGACTGAACAGGATCATGTAGATTTAAATTTAAGTTTTATATAAAGTTTTAATAGTATAAACAGCAGCATGTATAATAAGGTTAAAGGAATTTAACCTGCACAGGGGGAAAATAAAAAGTATAGACATCTGGAAAGAGGTGCAAGAGAGATCGACACAGACAAAGACAAGAAAAAGAAAATGTCCAAGCATATATTTGTTTTCTCTATCCTGAAGCAACTTCAACATCTTTGAGGACGATGGTCTTGGGGTTGATTCCCACGTTCTTAGTGGTGTTGTGCGTTTTGTAGATGCCGATCAGGCGGTCAGCCATCTCGAACATGTTGTTCCTCAGGGAGATGATGATGAACTGAGCATTCTTGGTTTGTTCCTGATAGGAGTGATGAAAGAAACATAAAATAAGAAAAACAATATTTAGTGCTTTTGATGCAAAATATGAAGCATCAATCTTTCAAATGTTAAGCCAGACCTTTAATCTGCTTGAACTCGGACACAAGAATATAAGGTATTATTACTATGACTATACAAAATGGCTCTTGTTCTCAAATGGCTCTTATGTTAACCTGTGCCAAATCTGAGTTAGAGAACTAAAGCCTGATTTATGCCTCTGCGTCAAGTTTTTTGCAGATCTTTACTTTAAAAAAAAAAAAAAGTTTTTTATTCATGCCATCTTTGTAGTTTGATCCATAAAAAGATAATTACAGTTTCTTACTTTCTATTTTTAATTGTTACATAATCAAGTTAAAGACTTCAAATTTAACTTTCAGAAGTACTTTAATAGATCTTCAACACCAATTTAAAATAGTAAAAATGATATCACTCACATATATGTAGCAGGCCACAATGGACACGTTCTTGAAATCCAGAGCGGCATCTATCTCGTCCATGAAGTATAGAGGTGTTGGCTTAAAGTGGTGCAGCGCGAAGACCAACGCCAAAGAGCTCAGGGTCTTCTCTCCTCCAGACAGGTTGTAGATTTTCTTCCAGCTCTTCTTAGGAGGACGCACACTGGGGGGAAAAAAAGGAAAAAAAAAAGAAAAGGTTTTTATTTAGCGAATTCCCTTACTGCTTATTTTAAATGAAATATTTTGATTATGCCGACATTTATGTAAAAAAAAAAAAAACGTATAAAAGTAATGTTTGTGATGAATAATTGAAAACGGGTGGGGGTGGAAATGAGAAGAATCATTGATTTAACTTAAATCAACTTATATTTCAGATATAATTGAGCACTTTAAAAGTTGGCCGAAAAGTAGTAGCCGAAAGCCTCAAACTGAGCCACCACTGCCCTCCGTGTGTAAAACATCCTGTCATCCAGGAAGTTCCTGAGGCCCTCTGGTGTTCTCACCTAAAGAGGATGCCCTCAGAGAAAGGGTCCAGGCTATCCACAAGCTCCAGCTCAGCATCGCCCCCCAGTGTCAACATCTGGTAGTTCTCCTTCAGCTTGTTGGTGATGATGTTAAATCCGGCCATGAACTCGTTCAGTCTCTGTTTCCGCAGGTCCTCACAGCTCCTCTTGAAGTTGTCTCTCTGGTTGGTAATCTCATCCAGCTCAGCTACTCTCTGCAAATAAAGCTCCTCCTGCAGGTATACATACAAAAACATGTTAAGAGACTGACCATGAATGACTGGAGTTTGTTTCATGTGTAAATGTAAAATTTGGTACTGATTTATTAATTTTTTTTGGTCCACATACCTTCTTCTTGAACTCTGCTATAGCTCCCAGGTTGGGCTTCATCTGAGCACAACGGTCCTCCAAAAGTGCGATCTCGTTTTTGATGACGTCTGCGCTCTTAATAGCCTCCAGTTGCTCCGTGTTCAGCTTGGGCAGTTCCTCTGCTGGTTTGTCATCAATCGTGTGCAGAGCAAGCTTTGTGGACTGAGGAAGGAGGACAGAATAAACTCCAATATTTAGACAGAACCTTATGTAAATGAATAAATACACTGCTGGCCAAAAAGTCTAACATATTTCTTCAGAGCATCTTTTGCTTTGATTACAGCACACATTCGCCATGGCATCTTTTCGATAAGCTTATACAAATGTCACGTTTACTTCTACCTAGAGTCACATCAACTTCTATCCGAGATCTTCTGTTGATGGTGGAATTGGATTGGAGTCTTCTAAAGTCACTCTGGAATAGGGTTAATCTGGATTTAATCACATGATCCTTTTTTTTTTGTTTTTAAATGCTCTAGCAACCCTGTCCAGGTTGTATCCCACCCTCATGCCCCAAGTCTCCTGGGATAGGTTCCCAACCCCCAGGTCGAAGCACTCACCTCTTTTTCCCAGTGTTTGATCTTATTCTGACACTCGGCGATGGCCGTGTCAATTTGCTCCACTTTCAGCCGAACATTCAGCGAATCTTTCTGCAAAGTGTGTTCCTGCTCCTGAAGGGCCTTGATCTCTTGCAACACCCCACGATGTTGTTCCTGCACCTCAGGCAGCGCCTCCTACAGGTGAGGTTGATACAGATACACATGGTAAACACTTAATGCGTGTGTAAAAGCGTTAAATGTGCTGCCCTAATCCTATATTTACACGTTTGCACATTTTGACACGTGAGCTGTGGTGTTCTGTCTCTGCATCGCAAGTTGAAGCTTAAATCCTTTTTTTTTTTTAAATATATGGTGAAGTGAATGTATGTTGTAAGCAGTGCAGTTATATGACTGCCAATAAAAATACCAATGCCACACAAAAGCAGTTTCATTTGTATTTCCAAATACCCGTGTGTTCCTGATTCTGAAAAGATTCCGTCATCCGTGCATGCTAATTAATCCGCTTAGTTAAAGCTATTCAGTTTTTAAAAGCAGATTTAGACTCAGCCAGTGCATGCATTGTAGCAGGCTTTGGGTTTCAGGCATGTGTGCAGAAGTTTCAAAATCAAGGTGCATCGCATGACCGCCAGATAAAAACCCAATAGCTCATGCTCGATGCCTGGGATATGGATTTGTCAAAACAAATAAAGTGGCTTAACCTTGTATTTGTCCCCAGGATTTCAATTTTGTTCATTAAAGAGATTGAAGGGCTACATATCACAAAGTGTTCCCTCAATACTTCAAACTTAAAAACTCTAACACATGTATGTAAATACAAAGAGATGCATCATCATTTTATTGTAAGCTACATCTTCATGTACACCATTCACAAACCTCAGCCTCCTGGCAGGACTTCATGATCTCTCCTGCTTGGTCCTCCAGTTTCTTCAGCTGCTCTGTAAGCTCCTCTATCAATTTCTCATTCTCTGCAATCTCGGTTTCCAGTCGTGTGACGGTCTCCTCTGCCTTTTTCAGATTACTGTAAAGAAAACAATGACGTTTAGACGAAGTAACGGTCAAAACTGCTTAGCTTAGATTATTACTCGCTGCAAGTAACTTAAACTTGAAATGGCAAAATTAAAAACTAATTAAAACAGATTAGGATGTTTAGCGTAGTCTTTCAAAGTACTGATAAGTTTAAAAAAAAAAAAAAAAAAAAAAAAAAAATTCTCGTTTTGTTTTATTTAACCCCAGACGCTTCTAAAGCCATGACAATTTTTCAAGCTGCTTAAAAGAGACTCAACTCAAATGCTGATTCGATTTGTATTGCGATTCTGCGAGCATCACAATTTTATAAATATCCATATTCGATATTAAACAGTTTAAAATTTTGTAACAATTCTAAACAAACCTAGAAAATTATTTGCTCCTGCCGCACAGGATGCTGTGTGAATAGTACAGAGTGCAGGATTACAGAGGAATGGGAACATTTTACCACTTCAAATGCAAACGTATATAAATTTAAAATATACAGGGCGGGTGAAAGGTGAGTAGACATTAAAAATATATATTTCTAATAGGAATGTGTCAAAATAAATTGTACAGGTACTTTGTTACATAGGAATATGACACGCACACAGTACAAGCCAAATTAGGTGGTGCACCATGTGATAAGTTCTTATAGCCATTAAATATTGCCTAGTTAATTTTCACCCACCTTTTATTTCAAAATATAAATGGAGTTGTGGTAAAAATTTGATTTTGCACCACACACAAAAAAACACAACAACCGATTCCCCCCCCCCCCCCCAACTATATAAAAGTACAAGCACTAACTGACTTACCAAATCTATAGATAATTTTTTTTCTGGTACTGACTTCAACCTAAATGTACATAAGCGAATTCAGCTGTATAAATCATCAAACACGTCAAATTTCCAAACATAAGGTAGCATATAAAATAATATGAATATAAATATGTAGAGTATGAGCATGTAGCTGAACCTTAAAGATTTGTAACTTTCACTATAACAAAAAGTAAATTACACTGGATTATAGAGGCAACACATGTTCTGGCCAATTGCAGGTTGAATTCAGAAACCCAGCGCATATCTACATTGATATTTGTTAAATAGGTGTCACAGAGCAGTTGGGTGTAAGGATATTTACTGTGACACTGCCGTCTCGCTCAACTAATAGGCTCTCGCCATATCAGGCTTTATCTTACAAACACTGGAAAACATCATTAATCCATCGCCTTTTGTCCTCCAGTGATTCTGTTCATTATTTCTGGCCGTGAGTCTATTATCACTGGCTTTAACATGTTTATCCTCCAAGTGCACCTACTTTATGAGGGATTACAGGTTTGTTGTGAGTACATGTACACTTGCCAGAAAAAAAAAGCTTGTTTTCACTATTAATTGCTGTTTAAAAAAAAAAAATGTTAAACATTTTTTTAAAAAATGGTGCGTATTTATGGACCTCAATTGATTAGTGTCTGTTCAATCCATCTATGAGCATTCATAGTATAAATCAGAAAAGTTTTCCACAAAAAAACAGAACATGCATTAGCTTGGCAATAAATCCAAACTCAGGTCTGTACATTTCCTTGCTACGTTTTGGACCTGAGGCATCAATAACAAAACTGGACTCCATATTAACTTCTACGCTCCTAAAAAATAAACAAAAAAATTCACAGTATGACTGCAGATCAATCAATCCCTGCTCTCTGATATTACCCAAATGAAGGGTTCGCTGTTGAGTCGGGTTCCCCTCAAGGTTTCTTCCTATTGGTTTTCCTCGTCACTGCCACCTTCGGCTTTTGCTCATCAGTGACAAACTGATCATCTTGATCTCCTTACACATTTCCCTTTATTTTCTTTTTCAGTAAAGCAGCTTTTATTTCTTTCTACACTGTAAAGCAAAACTGAAGGCATCCAAAATATGCAATAGTCTTTTTAAACAGTCGATATTGAGATGCATTTGCTACTTTTAATAATGATTATGTACAGCCTTCAGAATGGCTCTAATCTGAGGTGCTGTGTGTTAATTAGTAAGTTTTAAGGCCAGTAGAGTCTGCAGCAGAGGTAAAGTTTTGATCTTGCCTTCCTGGGATGGTCTTCATGAGAGCCAGTTTCATCATGGTACTTGATGGGTTTTGCAAACGCACTTGACACAACACTGTTCTTCGTTACGTAATTACCTTATTCCATAGTTTTTAAATCTCCAGTATTGTTGTAGAATGTAGAAAATAAATCACTTAAGAAAAACAATGAAATTCGCAAGTGATCAAAAAACTTGAGTAGTTTGTTTGTTTTTGGATTTATTGCCATATCAGCTTCTCAGGCTATTTCATGGCAAGATTCACATCAAATATTAAGCTGATTTATGATGTTATCAAAATGTAAGTGATTAAGAGAGTAGGGAGAAAGTTAAAAGGATATAATAATAATAGATCACATAATAGCATGGTCTTGGTCAGAAGAACAAGGTTTTACATTTGGTTCTTTATGTGTACTTTAGACAGAAATTGTAAGAGTTTTCCTGGATTTGCCTTGCAGAATGTTTTTTTTTAAATCTTGTTCCGGTAGAAATTGTTTTCTTATGGTGTTAAAACTTGGGCAGTCCAAAAGTACGTGTTTTATGGTTAGGATAGTTCTGCATCGCTGACATTTTGGGGCTACTTCATCCTTTAATAAATAAGCATGGGTAATGTTTGTATGGTCTATACGGCACTCTTTCGAGCAGTAGTGTAGATATTGTCAGACTGTATCGTCATCAAAGGGAAGACATACAAGATCGAGCTAAATAGTGACATTAAATTGGTGCTTAAAAACCCAAAATGTTGCCTCACTGTAGCTCTACCGGTACGTCTTGGCTCACATGCTAACGTGGCCAAACAACAGCAACTGAATTCAGCGCATGTATAGTTTGATTAAAAGGACAACAACATGGCAGATTCAAGATGCGGAGTCAAGATGTGATGTTTGAGTGGGGGGGGGGAATAAATAATAATAATATTAAAAATAAATAAATAAATAAATTAAAAATAAAGAAAAATCACGTACCGTCCTGACGTCTTGATGGCCACTTGGGCTTTGGTGATCGCTGATGAACATTCATCTAGCTCTTTGTTGATCTTATCCAGTTTGTCCTGTTGCGCCTTCAGCTTGTGGCTGTTGATGTCCAAAATGAGGTTGTGGAGTCGTTTCACCTCAGCCTCAACCTTTCCAGCCTTGTTGGACGCAGCCTCATAATCTAAAGAGATAAAAGTAGGGTTTGATTAAAGAAAACAGCCATGAGAAACGTCATAAAGCACAGCTGAGAAGCTGGAAGTCCTGGAGTTTTTACCTTATAACAACAATTCTGTTTCAACATTACCCAATTCTAAAAATTAAATCTGTACAGCATTTTTATAGTGGTGGTCTATGACCAAGTGTTAAACACACAATCCTTAAGTTAAAACTACATCCTTCTGTAAAAATGCATATCAAACAGTAATTTTACTTTTCTTGAAGGCTTCCAGGTTTTTTTCCATCTGTTTTTGCTTGGCTTTGTCTGGGGCAGCAGCAACAACATTCGCTTCCAGCTCCTTTATCTGGGACTTCAGGTGAACCTCTTGCTCCTCAAGACTCTAAACAGAGAACAACACAATTCTTTAAAAAGTGCCTTGGAAGTTCTTGGAAAACCGTGCTCATCCTTCGTGCGGCGGTGTGTTTTGATTAAAATGCACAGAGATGTTAAGATAACACGAGGAGGTGTTCTTTCCTGTCAAGCGTTCGGCGAGGCTTTCGGAGGTGTGGATTTTGGCTGACCTGAATGCTGGCGGTGTATTTCTCCAGCGTGTTCTTCATGTCTCTGAGCTCCTGCCTCTGTTTGTGCACACTCTCCTCGAGCTGCTGTTTCCTCTGCTGCCAGCCCTGCAGCTGTGCCACCTTCTCCTTTAATGAGCTCTCCATTTTGTCCAGCTACACACACACACAGACACGTGAGGATGTGTTATAAATAAATAAATAAATAAATAAAAAAAGTCTAAAAAAAAAAAAATGTACAACAGATGGAATCGGGTTCATGATCTCACCTGTTCCTGCGTGACCTCAGTGCCAATAGAGGAACCCATTCTGCCCTTCATTACACGGCCTCCTCCACCCGTCATAGTGCCTGAGGACGAGGGCACAAATTGTCAAGAGTCAAATCAAATCTAAATTAAAAAAAAAAAAAAAAAAAAAAGCCACAAGCATGATTTTTTTCTTCTTTTTTTTTTACCAGCCTGCTCGATGATCTGTCCCTGTAAAGTGACCACTCTCCAGCGCTTGTCTTTCTGGAAGGCCACTCTTGTTGCCTGCTCGAGGTCTTTAGCCACCAGTGTGTCTCTCAGAGCAAAGTAGAACGCAGGACGAACACATTCATCCTTTACTTTGACCATATCAAACAAACGAGGGATGTTCTCCGGTGTGGAGATTGCCTTCATGTTTTTCTCCCAAACCTTCATCTACAAAAAACAAAGCCAAGTTAATAGAGATATATCACACACGGTATATTTGCCCGACCCTTCTTAAAAATCTGTCCGTCTGCCATCCGCAATCGATTAACTAGTAGAAGGACAGATCCATCTCGCGCTAGCAGAATAAACAAGTACAGGAGCGGTAACGCCAGAACGGTGTACTGAGAGGCAGTTAATACAGCAAATACCAGGTGGCTTAAAAAGTATAAGAATGCTGTACTGAGGGTCGCACATGCTCTGAAAAGCATCACAGTTTCGGACAGTGAACGGGCTGCAAAAAAAATAAATAAAAAAAAAACAGGAGGATTACCCCTTAAAAACAGCACTGGAACGCTTATACTTATACATACACAAAGGGGAGGCTTCGGACATCACACTGTGTATTTGGGTTTTCATCATGGCATCGTACAAATGCAGTACTAGGAATGGCATTATTATTATTATTATTATTATTATTATGTCACAAAAACAACCATAAAAACATGTGATCATATGAATCTGTGCCATTTCTTTGCCTATGTGACCCATTTTTTATAATAACTTTTAATTAAGTCATGTTTATATAGTTATAAACATTAAAATTAATTAAAACTCTGTACTGTACAATCCTGAGCCCTCTACATATACACACACACAGTTCTGTGCAAAAGTCTTAGGCACCATATTATATGCTGTATTTTGCATCCAATTTTGTTTTATACATGTTTATCATGTCTGCATAATTATGTACAGAATCATTCAGTATTTCCATATATACCTTAAGAATTAATAAATAAATAACATTGCAGGAGAATAAAAAAAAAAACAAATAAATAAAAATAAAGGTACAAGACAGAGCAGTTCTCAGAAACAAACAAACAACAACAAAAAAAAAACCCTAATGTACGCTCCTGGGATTTGCATAAAAATAGAAAGGAGCGATTGTGACAAAGTTACCAGAAGAACTCATATTCTCCAGCATGTTCAGTAAAACCTAACAGCTGTTTTCTTATAGTTCTGTGCAAAAGTCTTGGGCACATACAAAAATATGGCATAAGCAAAAGATGCTTTTGAAAACATTTATTCTGCATAAAAGAAACTTCTATAAAAGAGAAATAAAATAAACAGTCAATATTTGGAGTGAAAACTCGTAGCCTAAAATCAGGAGTTTTAGACACAGGTTTGTGCAGTTTTATAAGAAAACAGCTGTTACAGGAGAATATATGCATTGCTGTAAAGAAGAAGAAGAAAAAAAAAATCGTTTTTTGTTTGCATCTGAAAACTGGTCTGTCTTGTACCAACATACGCTCCTGGGATTTGCATGAAAGTAGAAAGGAGCGAGTGTGACAAAGTTTCAGGCATTTCAAGTATATTTCAGACCTGTGGAAAACATGGTCAGTGTTTATATTTGCGTAGTGTACATTAAGGGAGAGGTTTTGTGTTTGAAAACAGGTAACGTAGGAATAATCTTTTTTCCCCACACTACTTGTATTTACTCTAGTAAAGAATCATTGAAAACAGATGTGACAATTAGAAGAAGAAAAGAAAAAAAGAAAAAAAAAAAAATTCAGCTTCCGTCCATGAGTGGGGAAAGCTGTACCTCAAACACCTGGATCAATCAGATCTCATGTCTACTAGTCATATTATTCATAGTGACCTTGCAGGAGATGTTTCTTCCTATTTACGTCTATGAAACTAATCTGGTTCGTATATTTAAATCAATACAAATGCACCTCATAATAGTTCGACAAATAACCAGCTACTTATAGTGTTTGCTTTACAATTCCACCACCAGATACATCACACTCGTACACCCTTACGAAAAGTATTAGTACCTTGTCTAAACCAATGAAGGTCGCCACACCGATACTCTGAGCCTTGAGGAAGGTGACACATTTCTGAGCAGTGTCGATGGTGTCCACCACAATGTTATCGAGCGCACCACAGCATGAGGAGATAGCAATGTCGAACTTCTCGTCGATGGCTCCCAGATCACCCTGTAGTGAAACGACACGGGAAGCTCTTAAATCTCATTGGTCAAAAGACACAGCAGTGAGAGAAACACTTTGCAGTAACCGTGTATAACTCACCAGACGTCCCAGGATGCCGGGAATTTTGCCGCTGCGTTTCTGCTGCATGAGCGCATCGAGCACTTTGCCTCGGCTCCGGGTGGAGGACAGAGAGGACTTGGCCTCTTCGACCTTTTGTCTCATGTCCCTGACTGTAGCCTGGACCTGTCCATCCTGCTCAGAAATCTGTTTCAGCTCCTCCTCATCCTGCACACACACAAATATTGGATTACACACTTAAAAACAAACAAACAAACAAACAAAAAAAAGACCTTTCTGTGGAGACAATAAGCTGATCGCAGTATCCTCATAGAAGCCCAGTCCAACATCAACCATTTACCTTTTATTATTTTTTTTAATCAGCTTTTAAGTAACCTTTGGTGCATACACACCTTCTTAAGCTCTTGCTCACACTTGGGCACTTTGACCTTCAGCTCTTTGATGGCGGCTCTTCTGTCTCGGAGTGTGTCAGCGGTTCCCTGCAGGGCCTCTTTAGCCTGGTTGAGCTGTGAGACAGCTACGTTGTGCTGACTCAGGTAAATGTCCAGCTCTGACTGAGCTACGTCCATCTTTGAGCGGGTCTCGTTTACAGCCTTACTCAGCTCCAGAAGCTCCTTTTCATTTTGCTGGAAGGAAGATGAGGCAATTTTTTACTTTAAAAAAAAAAAAAAAAAAAAACGGTCTGTGTGTGTACGCACATCAATTATATTTAAGTCAATTTAATTTAAGTACATTTAAACAACATTGTCAAAAACGCTGTACAATGGTGTGCAATGACTCCAAAAAAGAAACAATGCAAAAACAACAATAAAAACAATAGATTAAAATGATTAAACAAAGCAAAAAACTGAATGTCTAGCTGCTAATTGGATAAAAAGCTTGCGTTATGTTTTTGCGCAATTATTTGTTTGGCGTGACACAGCGCGCTTCGGGATGCAAACCGCCAGTAAACAACGAAGAAGAAGAGCTTACGTCACCCAAAAAAAGCGGAAAAAGACGCAAACAGTTAGCTGTGTATTGATTTGATGGAGCGTCCTGTTGCGGGTTACAAAATGGAAAGGAGCGATAAAAATATCAGCGAACCGAGAGATGAAGAAACCAGCAAGAGAAAACGACAGAAATTGTCAGTAAAGGCTTTTATGTTATGTCTGAGCTGTAGATGTTGAAACTTTTAGTTCTGAAAATTAAAGTTGCACAACTTAGTGTTTTTATATAATTATTTATTTTAATGTGTGTATTTTGATACTTTAGTTTTTGCATCTGAGAAAAGGCTTTAAAATAAGAATGTATAGCACTTAATTAATCTCAGTCAACTTTAAGCTATTCCTTATATTGTGAATAATGACTATTTTTGATAAAATGCTTTATGCACTTAAATAAAAAGTAGATTTTTCTAAAAAGAAAACCACTTGATTTGTTTCTTATATATTTTACATTGCTGTTTAATTAAGCGAACGTACATTTTATCCGATTACTCGATAAAATGTTTGGTAGAATATTCGCTTACTAAAATAATTGATAGCTCCAATAGTTCAATGCCTTGTACACAATCAGCAGGACTTTGAATCTGATTCTAAACGGCACAATGAAGTGAATCTGAGTCCTCGTTAAAAGTCGCGCGGCAGCGCTTTGCACTGTGTGCAACTGTTATCACCAATTATACACTTAAACACATGACTGATTCTCCACAACATGCAGGTTAAGCTAGATGTAACGGAAGTGTAGCGAACCTCCTTCTCCTGCTGCAGACCACTGGTCTCCTCCTTCAGGCGCTCCATCACGTGAGCCAGAGCCGCTTCCTCCTTAACCTTCTCTTTCTCCAGCACTTCTTTCTGGGCAGAAGCCTCAGTGATTATCTTTTCACTGCTCGAAGGAACATTTTTTACTTCCTCCAACTGACAGAAAGGAGAGAGGGAGAGAGCAGAACATGTATATAATGTTAAAGACTGAACAGCCAGGCTTGACTTCCTCCCGTTTGTCAAAACATGTACAATATAATAAGGCGTTATGTTTGCTCATCCGTTTACATACCAGAATTAAGTATGTACTTTCAGTTTCTCTGTAATAGCTATTAAACTGTGGGAGACATTAAATCAGGGGAAAGAAGAAGGGGGAAAACCCCCCCAAAAAACAATCCCTCAAACGCTTACAGAGCGCAGCCCTGAAGAGGGAAACTCGGCTGCAATTGTTACATAAAGTCATACTTCACAGGCATCCCACAGAACATGGCACCCCAGGGAGCTAAACTGCCCTGCCTCCGTGACCCCCTGAAAATATCACTCCTATTTATGACCAGTGAATTGGTTTGGTTTTATGAAGACTCATGCATGAGGGGAGGGATCAAGAAAGATAATGCAAAACAATAGTAAAACTGTCACATCTTTTCAAACTTACTAGAACAAGCAGCCGTTTTGGTTTGTGCACAAAATCACAAGCCATAAATCTGATAACACAGACCAACAGTGATCATATTAAACATAGAAAATTTAGCCTTGGGTTATACAACCTACAAAGTCCAATCTCAGGAGAAACATCACTATGAACAGTCAGGCATCTCACATATCCATTATCTACAAGATGTAAATATTGCAGGAAAAGTGGCCAATTAGCTTTAATTCACAAGCTGACAAATTAATAACAGGGACAAAAGAAGCAATTTCAAAAAGCTTCAGAAAGCATTTGCATCTCATCTTGGCAGCTTTTCAGCAAAATAATAAACCACAACATGCTCTGGTGGCTCCGCCTCTTCCACTTCATAGTTCAGACTCAAGTACCCCCCGGCAAAAAAAAAACAAAACCATGTAAACAGTTCATTTGTCAGGGTTTTTTGTTTTGTTTTGTTTTAAACGTCAGGATGAGTACAACCTCTGGCAAAAATTATGCAACCACCGGACATAGAGAATCTTCATCCAGCTTTTTGACTTTGTAGCAAATAAACAATATGTCATCACTGTTTATTAGCCGAACATTCCGTCATCCACCAAACACTAGAGATATAATTTATTAAATTAAATAGCATGGTTCATATTGTTTTCCTTTATTTAAAGCTTTAAAATAAATAAATAAATAAAAATAAAAAAATAAAAAATAAAAAAATCACTCCATATTGAAATAAAAAATATTGAATCATTAAGAACCAACCAAAAATTATTTAACAAATAAATATATCTAAATTAGTACGTGTTGCTTCACATGCTTTTATGATGGCATGAACTCCTTAAAGTTTAGCCTTCACTAATGCAACACAACATTCTTCATCAAGCTAGATCCAACTTTCTTAAATTGCAGTTGACAGATCAGCTTTGCAATACAGAGCCTTGCCAAAGACCAATTTCTCTCTCTCTCTCTAAATTCCCATCATAAATTCTCAATCTGGTTGGTATCCAGACTATTTGCTCTTCTTGCCACCGAATTGATTAAATGCTTTAAGACTCTTTGCTCTGTACCAAGATGCATCACCATGCGTGTATATAGGGGTGGGCGATATAACCAAAATCTTCTATTACGGTAGAAGAAATTTTCTACCTCGATAACGATAGATATCACAATATAGCAATTTGTATCTGAAAATGCATAAATAAAAATTCAAACACAAA
>JAQQZT010000018.1:6166724-6180125 GCA_030068275.1 Clarias platycephalus
CTCCACATCATTGCATTCAGTTTTTATTCACAATTTGTTTAGTGTCCCAACTTTTTTGGAATCCGGTTTGTAGATGGAATGACATTGAATCAGTGATGTTGTGTGTGTGTGGTGAGTGAATGAAACACTTAGGGTATGCTTTTAGAATAAAATAATCAACAATCAAGTAATGTAATGCTACTTGACACAAAGAGGTTTTACTATTCCATCCAGAGGTTGATTATTTTCCCTAGGTGAGGTGTTTCCTGAGGTGTTTTTGCTCCTTTGATTCCACTGCAACTTACTGTTACAAGTCTTACAAAACATTTCACATGTAGAAAGTAAAATTAACTATAACTGTAGCTATTATTATTATTATTAAATTTTTTCTAATGTTTACATCAGTTTGTCTGTATGAGAAACTTAAAAACCGTTGGATGTTCACCTTAACACCTGTGCACATAAAGAACTGGTCAGTTGTGTGGGCTGGATAACAGCCGATGAAGTCTACTCCTGTAGTGAAGACCATCAGATTTTAAAATGGAACCTGCTCACCAACGAAACCAGTGTGGTAGTGAAGCTGCAGGAGGACATCTACCCCGTCGACCTGCACTGGTTTCCCAAGACTGTAGCTGGGAAGAAGCAACCTCTGGCAGAGATCTTCGCCCTCACCAGTACTGATGGTAATGTCTTGTTTGGATTTCTTCAGGCTAGGACACATCATCTTGTATGTTTTCACACTTATTTTATATATATCATGTTTTTTTCCCCTAAGAAGTTGAAGATCTCAAAGTAGATAAATGTAAGCTTTTCAGAAAATTGGCAAATGGTGTTGAGAATGTTTTCCCCCTCACAATCAATCAGGTTGCAAGTTCAGGGGTGAAAAAAAAACAACAACTGAAGTTCAGCTGTTGAACAATTTAGTTCTACGTCGTGTTACCTTTGCTAAGTTAATTGAAGCTGAAGGTATTTTTACTAGACCACAAAAAAAAAAAAAAGTTTGTTTCTGTGTTTTAGCTTTCTTATACATGGGGAAAAAAAATTGGTGATATTAAGCTGCGTTCCAATCGGCAAGTAGTTCCCCATGAAGTAAAAGGTTTGTGAACAATGGTTCTTCACTTTGCCGGAAGTGGACTTGAAAAAATACCCATCAGCCATTGGGCCTCACAGGAGCCTGGAAATAAAAGGGATTTATATTTATTATTGTTATGATTATTAAGGACAACATAATATTAATATGATGCAATAAAGAAAATTGTCGTTAATGTAATAGTTTAATTTAATGAAAAGAAATCTATTTAATCAATAAATCCTTTCTATATAGACTTAAAATCTGTTAAGAAACCTGCACAATAATAATTTCTCTGTACATCTTGTAAATTAATCAAATAATTTATTTACGAGTTATGTGCATTTTGATGGTTACAGTTTTTGTCCGAGGTGATTACGCTACCAGGGTAACGCAGGGAGGATGGGATGTCTGCGTTGGCGATGTTGCAGGGTGTTTTGAATGGTGGAATTTTGTCGAGGGAAGGGTCAGGGTTAGAATGAAACGTAGCCTTATTGTTTCACACCTGCTCGTTTGTTAGCCATCTTCGCATTAAACACTTCACTTAAATTAGGGATTTGACATGGATGTTACAATTTTGACAAAAAATAAATAAATAATAATAAAAAAAAATAATAATAAAAGACAATTGGTGACAAATATGGAGAAATAAATTGTGACCTTTGGCTACTATAACATTGATCATGGTGGATATATAAATAAACAAACAAACACGCCTGTTATTTATTTATTTATTTTCATTTATCGATTAAAAATGTTTTAATACTTAAAAATATTCAATAAAATGAAAGTACATTTAATTGTGTTTTAGCATCCAACAAAGTTTAATTGGAAAATCAAGTAGAAATGTTTGGGCAAAAGGAAAAAAAAAAAAAAAACACCAAAAAAGTTGCTATGCAATCTGTTTTACACTGGGACATGTGAGCGTGCTCAGAAATAATCAATCACATTCAAAAATATTTATCAAACACTTCTCACTAATGCCATAATGTCATCTGATTGCATTTTAAAAAGATCAACCATTTCTGTAGAATTTATATTTTACCCTTTTTAATTTCATCAAATTCCTGAAGCTGTGCTCGGCAAAAAGCTGAAACGCATGTACAGGATCTCCGTATTAAAAAGCGTAGATCGGGGGAGTACAAAACAGTATCCAAAAACGTCTGTATCATGGAACAGTGTGAAGGCCTTCATTCACAAACATAGTAACATTACTAAGAACAGGACGTCTCTCCAAAAGCGACAGACAAAAACAAGAGGAACTCTTATCAGGGATGCTGGCGAGAGACCTACAGCAACATTCAAATGTAGGAATATCTGGCAAATGCAGCCTACCCCCTGCATACGGTAACGATCTCTTTCCCATTGAAAACCAGTGGTGTGACTTAAAGTATATTGTGCACAGAAAAAGTAGAGCCAGCACAGTTTAACAAATCTGGAGAATTTCTGCAAGGAAGAGTGGAAAAATTTCTAAATCAAGATGTGCTTCGTACCCAAAAATACTAAAAGCTGAATTACAAGGGAAAAAGACACATTCTCAAAGAGTTATTTTTAGAGTTGTGCACACTTATTTAATCCGGTTATTGTTAAATGTTTTTTTTCCATAAAATATTTTTATTTTTTATTTTTTTCGCTTCAATTTAATTGGTTGCTGTATAGCAGTTTTACATCTGGACATATGTAGACATTTTATAGTCACTCTACAATATTTTCATGTTGCTACTTTTCATTAGTGTAAAAATTAGATGGGCCAGATTGTCCACTAATGTTCTTTCCAATAGAAAAATAGATAGATTATATCAGGCTATATCACCCGACCTGCCAACCTTGGCATAATTTGCAATGGGGAGCCACAGTTTTCACTGGAGCACACTCTCACAAATGACTGATTCTGGACGGAGTATTCTGATATTAACCGACACTGACCTCATCTCACATGCTCTGGACTTTCTGCGAAGGTAAATGGAGAATTTTGAGCTCATCAATTCGAAGTAAAATCTGGCAACGTCCAGCATGTTTGACTTGGCTAACAGTAGACAAGTATCTAGTTAGCATCAGTTTATTATATTTATTAGGTATGCTACCAAGGATTTTCAGCCAGTAAAGCACTTTCAGTTTTCAGCCAAAAGCAGAAAATGTTGTTTTTGGTCTGGAATGATTCAATAGGCCTGCGCTGAAGTGCCAAATCTAACACTTTACATGTCAATTAGAATGTGATTAAACATGCTGTTTTTCATCCCCGCCTTAAGGCCTGAATTAGATGGCTCATTGTAACAGAAATGAATGCTGTATGTGCACGTGTTGCAATAGCGAAAAAAATAGTTTGGTAGTATCACAGCAGGAATTTCTGGCTGCCAAAACATTGTGGTAACGTTCATTTGGCAACGTTACTAACGTTGGGACAAAAACAAGACTAGTAGTGGGTTGTTTTTAAAAGTTAGTTTGACTTTGATTAAATGACGTCGGAACAACGTCGACTACACGATGACGGGATAACGGTGAGCGAATTCCCCCAACACAGTGTTCCAAAAACGACTTTAAAACAACATTAATACCAAACTGATGACATGAGCTGGACTCGAGCTCGGATCACTGAAGTGAGAGCAGCGATGGGTTCCCTGTTGAGTCTGGTTCCTCTCAAGGTTTCTTCCTGGTGCCGTCTCAGGGAGGTTTTCCTTGAGTTTTGATTCTGTGAAGCTGCTCTGAGACAATGACACTTGTTAAAAGGGCTATATAAATAAAATTGAATTAAATTGAAGAGCACAGTGCGCTTACCAGCAGACCCCTAGGGATAATGCCGAGGATGGTTGTAATCACGCTTACATAAAAACAAGCGCCACAAACAAATACAGGACAAATAAAATATTACAAATAAGATATTAAACTGGAAAGCAAGCAGTGGACGTAAAAATGGACATGATGCATTTAGTGCACACACCATATTACATTACGGTAATTTCTAAACTGAGATGCACCTCGTGGTAGAAAACGAAACAGACGGGTTTCTTTTTTTACGGAACTCTAAACTCTGTTCGAAACTTAATGGACCATGGATGTGGTCGCACATTGTGTAAATGGATGTCAATCGGCATAAATGCTCCGAATAAAGAATACAGTTTTGTGGTTTTAAGGTTGTATTTTAACGTTATCGCAGCGTAATTTTTTTTCAAAGTCATTCTAACTTTCAGCAACATCTTTTTCCTGAAGCTGAATGTCATCGCAACTTTGATACAATACTCATCCAACAGGACGGTTCATGCTGGATAGCACAATGTGACACACTACACAAACTTGAGCTCTGTGTCAAATTGTATATGTATTTGCATTTGGCAGATGCTCTTATGCAGAGCGATTTACAAAAGTGTTAAATTTTCCATTATTGGATAGATCCTTACACTGGATCACTAGGTTAGTTTTTGCATATTTAATATTCTAGATCATTTCAAATACTAACACTAGCTGGATATAGTTAGTATTTGAACTTTAAAAACCTCATGTCTAGCCTACCTAACCTCTATACCTAAAGGTTTATTTGGTGTTCCAGTCTTCTCCATTTTCTAGATTAGTAAAAGGTTTCGAATTGAGCTGGAGCTCATGACAACAGTCGCGATGACAGAAGAAAAAAAACAGAGCTTGTCACTGTGTTCTCGTCGCTGTGTATCATTTACAGTTTGACATGGAAACCATACAAATAGAGAGATTCTGGCTCTGCAGTCCTAGTGGTGATCACTTTTAATCTTCTAGATATACACCACCAGTCAAAAGTTTGGATGAAACCTTGTTCTTTCAGTGTATTTTCTTTATTTTTACATTTTCAACATTGTACTGTACATAAATACTGAAGGCGTCCAAACTATGAAAGAATTAGGTAGTGAACAAAAAAAAAAGAAAAGTGTTGAACAATCCAGAATATGTTTTATATTTTAGATATATGTCCAAAGTAGCTACATTTAGCTTTGATGCCAGTTTAGCACAGTCATGGCTTTCTCTCATCAGATTTACCTGGAATGGTGACATTTCTTGTCTTCTTAATGTACTTAAGGCCATCAGTTGTCTTTTGCAGAGGAAGGGTGGATACAATAGCTCTATTAGTGCGCATACAACCACTGTGCAAATCCATATTATGGCAAGAAATGCTCAGTTGAATAAAGAGCAAAGATAGAAACGTCAGTCAGTCAGAAAAATCTAAACTTTTAATGCATCCTCGAGTGCAGTCGTCAAAACCATCAAATCCTATAATGAATCTGGCTCTCATGAGGCCCATCAAAGGAAAGGAAGACCAAGAGCTACCTCTGCTGCAGAGGATAAGTTTACTAGAATGATCAGCCTAAGAAACTTCACGTCAGATTAGAGCCCACATAAATGCATTTCAGAGTTCAAGCGGCGGACTTATTTCAATATCCATTGTTCAGAGGAGACTGCGAGAGTCGGGCATTCATGGTCGATTTGTTGCAAAGGAACCATTACTATGGAAGAACAACAAGTAGAAAAGACTTGCTTGGGCCAAGAAACATAAGGAATGTACATGAGATCATTGGAAAACTGTCCTTTGGTCTGGTGACCAAAGGACAAAGTTTGAGATTTTTGGTTCTAACTGCCATGTCTTTGTTAGACATATCGCGGGTGAAGAGACGGTTCTTGAACAAGCAGTTTCCGCCATGAAGCATGGAGGAGGAGGTGTGATGGTGTGAGGATGCTTTGCTGGTGACTAAGTCAAAATTGAAGGCACACGTAACCAGCATGGCTACCGCTGTATTCTTATAGCAACACGACATCCTATTTGGTTTTCCAACAGGACACAACCACCAGCAAACCTCTATACTATGTAAGATCTCTTTGTCCAAGAAAGAGAGTGATGGAGTCCTGAATCAGATGATCAGGCCTCCTGGTCAATCATTCGATCTAAATCCAATTGAGATGGTTTGGGAAGGTCTTGGACCTAAAGAGTGAATGAAAAGCAGCCAACAAGTACCTGCTTTGAGGAAATAAAAATATCAAACATATTATTGGTTATTTCACCCGCTTTTTTTGTCGCTACATAATTCCATATTTGTTCTGTAATAATTTAAACATCTTCAGTATTAATCTACAATGTTGACAACAATAAGGTAAAAAATCGTTGAATAAGAAGGTGTCCAAGCTGTACGCAGTCGATGTAGGTGACCATTCGATCAGTGCTGCTGAAATTGTCTCCGCTTGAACGCTAGAACCCTACTACAAACCCCATTTTGATGTTTCTTGCTTTGCCCGGTGCACGTTTCCCTGCTGTTGACCTCTGCGTCTCATGCGCTTATCACATGAAGACATGGAGACACATGGCTGTGGCAAATGACGTGTGGTCACCACACTAATGGCAGTGTAGAGTTGCATAAACACACCCACAAACTGAAGCGGTAATTTAGTCTGGCAGCTCGCTTTTGCGATGAAAACTCTGTTCAATCTGTGGACTTTCTCTCACCCCTGGACTTCAATATTCTTTAAAAAAAAAAAAAAAAAACACTTCAGTTTTCTCCCTCCATGTGAAACATCTTCATACTAAGGCTGAGGAATGCATGATTTGCACGTTGCCTGTTCACCGCCATGTCTCAGAGTTCTGTCGCAGTCGGGCGTCTCTCGATACCTCTAGTCGCACACGTGATTTTGCCATATTCTGAATTTTGACCCACTCCTTTTTTTTTTTTTTTTTTTTTTCTGTTTGATGCTTTCAGCCACCTATCGCAGCGCACAAGTGTCTTGCGGTGGAAACTTGCACACCTACCCGAGTTCTCAAATGTCACAACTTCTTAGCTTTTGCTCTGAAAAGAATACAAAAAAAAAAAACCCTTAGATGTTTAGCTTTGGTGGGTGGGGGGAAAAAGCCATACAGTAAGTTTAGCGGTTGGCTCCAGCCCCAGTCACCGCGTAGGCCTCCGGAGCTCTGTAGATGCACAAACCTGGCCAACGCCGCTCATAGCTGACGGACCGAGCGTTACTCCTTTGTGAGGGAGAACCTGAAATGCTTTGTATTTTAACTTTTTAACTATTTATTTATTTATTTATTTTATTTAAAGAAAGTTTCGTAGTCGTTCCTTCGTTACTACCTGCTTTTCTGGGTTCGCTTTTGTTTTGTCGAGATCCAAATATAGCATCGGGAGAGAGCAGCAGCATGCTGATTTGCAGTTTTAGGCAACCAGAAATTACATAGAGCATTCTGAATTTTTTAATATGCACCACCACAAAGTATATGGTTGGCTAGTGTCTTTGATAACTGTCTCCATGCCTGATCGCCCTCTGTCTCCAGCACAAGGGAGACTGGTCTAATCTGAGCAGCAGACATTCTGTGCTTACTCTTCTGTTTCGTGTTAAGCGTTTCTGCTAAAAGTTACCTAAAACTAAATCTCTACGTCTAAAACTAAATCTTTAAGTTCATGACATGAAATTTCTGGGTTCGAAATTCTGAATATTTTAAATGTTTATATTAATACTGCTTTTCATATGAGTGCTAACAGGTTATAGACTATCTGAATATGTCAGAATTTGTTTATTATTACTCATGACCTTCAGCAGTATGTAAAGGTAGGACATGTGGCTTCACCAACAATTGGCCAGAAAAATAGATTTATTTAAAATATGCTTACACAGCACAAATTATTATTTTTATTTTTAATACGAGTGCACTGATCATTTATTGAATTTAATTAGTCATAGAATGTTTGTTTACTTTCCATAACCAAAATCTTCTGAGCAAAGGCTTATTTGAGGGGCGTTCAAGTCAAACCGAGACTTGCGGTTTGAAATTTCTGGTGACTGAAAGGTGTAAAATTGATCATTTGCAGAAGACTTCAAGCACAGTACAGCGATGAGACTCTTATCAGCAGTAAATCATTTGAACGATGCAAACGTTTTAAAGCATGACGGTCCGGGCCGAGGTGGCTCGAAGCCCACCGCGGTCGTTCCTGTCAACATTGGCACATAAGTTGAAGAGACTGGACAGAAAAAAAAACCCCACAATATTGCATTCTGTCTCATGTTGGCACCTCAGTCTTACACATGGTCTTTCACCACTTTCCTGGTACTGGCTAAAACAACTGGATAACTCCGCCCACCACCACCACCCACAGGTTATCCACTGCTAATTGTGTTGCTTCACTTCTGTCCGTCTATTTTTATGCAAAACAAAAATATTTCACCCACACCAGGTCCGTCTTATTTTTAACAGTGCTTTCAGTGCAAATAATGTAAACTATTTCTGCGAGGAGTGTTCGAGGTAAACCAGGACTGATTGTGCAGAATAACAGAACACGGTTATGAGAGTAAAAACTACCTTTATTTCTCTTATCTATATAATCTCAAACTATACTAATAGTCCATGTTTGACTTGGACAATTCTTGTGCACGAGTCCCTGTTTGACTTGGACGCTTCTTGTGCTTTCAGCTTGAGGATCCGGCACTTTTTTGCTTCTGTGTCAGCAACAGCAGGATGTAAAGTTTACTGCATGTTGCTGATCAACATTGAAAAGGTTTAAAATCCTGAAGGTGATCATTTTATTCAACTGCGCTCTCCTTGTTTTTGTCCACTTTTGTGAGCATGGTTACAGTCCAAAAAACGTGGCTGCAACAAAATCATGTCATGCTCGCGTATCGGTTCCGCACCATGAAAATTGTCAGGGTATTGGATTGTAGTAACTAACAACAAACTTACTTATTAGTAAAAATTATGTTAAATCTTTTTCTTCATGATTAGAAAAATGTTTTTTTTAAAGGTAAGTTCCACTTGCTGTCTAAGACGGGACGCATCGAGAAGAGCGTGGAGGCCCATCGAGGAGCCGTGCTGGCGAGTCGCTGGAACTATGATGGAACTGCTCTTGTCACAGGTTGGTCGTTTATTTCAGCGCTTAGCCCTAATGCGCACACGAGATCATGACGGTTCACAACCAAGAAGACAAATAAATAGTCTTCATTCCAGTGTTCAAACACTGTATCATCCTTTACATTTTAAACCCAAGTAGAATAGACACAATAATAATAGTTTGAAAAAAAAGACCGACATTTCACTTCATTCACCCTTCATGACCTAAACATGTTCTGCCTTAAGTGTGAGTAAACGTGACTGTGGGCTGATGAGCAGATGATTGATTGTGAGATAACACGCTTCGACAGCCTTTGCTGTGTGTTCAAACAGAGACTAAAAAACCACACACACTCTGTAGGTGTTCAGCATGCCATAGTGTTTACCTTTTTGCTTTTTTTTTTTTTTTCCTTCTCTTTCTTACTTTCTTTCATCTTATTTTTCTCCGAAGTGCATGCGTGTGCGTGTATTACTTATAACGGACACGCACAAGCGCATATACAGAATATATCATTTCTAAATGATATACAGTCAAATATATGTTTTTGCACCTAAATTCTAATTTTATTTGTACGATATGCAGTGAAATGCTTAAACGACTGCCTGTGACCATAAAAATAAAAGATTATTAATAATAAATAAATATGAATAAAAAAAAAATACAATAGAAAATAAATTTAGCTAAGATAAGAATAATATATCTATGGAAGACAAAATATACAGAATAAGAAAACCTACAAATATGGAGAAGAAATGCTTCTGTACAAATATAGAAATTTTAGTGTGGAAATGAAGTGGGAATTTAAATAGAAATGTCCGGGAGTGTGCAAATATGCATCAAGTGTCTCATTTTAAAGTGTCTTATGTACAACGAGCCAAGAAATAAGATAGAAATAAGTAAATGTGCATGAATGTGCAGGTGTGCAGTGTCCAGAAGTGTCCATGACTGTCCAGAATGAGTGCAAAGAGACAAATGTCCTATTGTTCATAGATATGGAAACAACATGATTGAGTTAATAATTGTGTTTAAATTCTTTTAAAAATATTCTTTTTGTAGCTGGTGAGGATGGGCAAATCAAGATCTGGTCTAAAAGTGGGATGCTGAGATCCACTTTGGCTCAACAAGGTATGAAACCGTCTATGGCGTGTACGGTAAAGTTCAAATGTCTTGAACCACCCAACATTTCTTCGTGTTAAATTAAATTAAATGAAATTAAATTCAATGTTGTAGATACAACCTCAGCAGCAGCCTCATTTCCCCTCTCGTCTGTTCCAACCACTCAGCATTCAGCGTCACCTGTATACTAATCACCGGCCTCATCATATCATCTGTCATCATCTGCACCTGGTGCTCACTGGTTCATGCCTTAAGTTAAATGTTTTTATGCTGGAATGATTTATAGGTCCCTCTGTTGGTTAACAAACAAGAAACATTAACATTAACGTAGAAGACTAGATTAGAAATTCTGAAGAAAGTCTGGCTCTTTGGACACAAATATGAAGGGACTCAAGACTTTTTCACAGCACTATATTCATCAGATAAACCTTTATGGCTGACATTATGCCTCTGGTGCATGTATGTAGCTGCTGGTAGGTTTGCTGATTTGCTTTTAAAGTTCAACGCCTAGGAAAAAACAGTTACTCTCACTATCACAAGGCGGGGAACACCCTGGACGGGGTACACTGCAAATACACAAATACACCACTCATACACTGTTGGGAATTTGGAAACACCAATTAGCCTACCCTGCAAGTCTTTGGGCTGTGGGAGGAAAAGCACCTTCACCCCAATATGCACATAGACCCAAGGCAGGAATCAAACCCTCACCCTGGAGGTGCGAGGGTGAGTATTATACTGTAGATGTCCAAAAGAAAAAATAACGTGTAAAACATCAGTCCCTTTTGCGGCAAGTAGTAGCAGTCTGGTCTACACATAGTCGAGGATGACGAATGTGGCTATGCAGGATATCGTATACAGATAATATAACAGGCGAAAACAGGAAGTGCTTTGTGTAACAAAGAACATGGAACACAAGAAACTATAAGGCTTGGATATACTATAACGAGGTCATAAGACACAAGGAGGAACAGAAACAAGAAGCAGAAATAACAAGTAATAAAGTTGAGACTGGACATGTGGACACATTGGGGTAGTCAACCAACGACATCATCTGGTGGAGACAGAACTAATACACAGGCTGATCCGCACACAGCTTGGAATAGGTTTTTCAATTTTTTTTTACGCCGTATGCCCTTCCTGGCGCAACCCTCCCATTTTTCTATCCCGGCTTGTGACCGGCATCGCATGTACCCGGTACTGTATACTCATAGCGTAGCCATAAACATCAAACCGCACTGCTCTTGGGGAAACAATCATTAACGAATTCCTTGCTCTTGTTCAAACTTTAAACTATTTACACTTCACTTCACACTATTTATTTGTGATTTCTGATCAGTCAACTGAGAGCTACATTCCTTCTGGAATGTGTCAGCTGATAAAGTAGGGGCAGTCCCGGTTAATCTCCTTTAAGTGGAAAACGTACAGTATCACCCAGAACTTGCACATAAACGTTGAATATCAAGGTCAAGTTAAACTACTCCAAAGCCTTTGCACATTTTTATGCAAGACGGTTTTCCACGGACCGGACATCACGCACTCGTAACAAAGTGTAATAAAGTGCATAATAAATATAACACCATCATGCAGAATTGGTCTGAGCCACGAGCTTGTTTCCATGTAACGAGACATTCCCATCTACAGTAGGAGTGACAGGGGACAGTGAGACACACACCTGAAGTGTATCCCTCATGTCCAGTCTGCTCCATGATTTCATTTCCGTTGCAGTCACTGCAGACAACCCCGTCTTACAAAGACAGGAAAGCCGTGATAGGACATGAAAGCAGGAGTTGAAGAATACACTTTTAAGTCTGCGTTATACAGATTGGACTTGGAGCACGTGAATCACAGGTTGCGATGTGACGGAAGCGACTGGGAGACGCTCTGATCATTTTTCTAAATAAATCACTCTGCAGACTTTGATAGTCAATTAAAATCTAATTCTTTTTTTTTCGTTCTTTCTGTACGGCCGTGTACCAAATCATCGATGGCCCGGTCCGCGGCCCAGTGGTTGGGGACCACTGCTCTAATGGACGCTTTCATATGAAATCATGTGTACTTTTGTCTTGAGAGGACTTCTTTATATGACTTTACTGACATAAAGAATGATTACATAATCGGAACTGGGGAACGCAATCGAAATCAATATGTGTTGATGGGCTTTCACCGTCCAATCCGCATACAACTTTGGCACAGGCAACCAGACAACCTGGCAACCTTTCTGACGCAACCCATCCCATTTTTAGTCTGGGCTTGGGACCGGCACTGCTCCCAGTGGCTGGGAATTGAACCTGTGCCTTCAACATGGCAGGCGGGAAACCTACCACTGAGCCACCAAAGCCCCTGAAATCAATCCTATGTATTAAAAGTAGTGTGAAATAAATAGTTTCTGCTCGCATTAAATATGTGTGGCAGTAAAAACAAAAAGGGCCTTCTCTTTCCGAGTTGTCTGTATGACAATAATGTCTTACTACAAAATTTACTGTATACACTCCTGTGTAGAAGTTAGTATCCCCTCTTTTAATTCGGTTTTTATGAAAAATCATCTGATGGTAGTCTTCATAACAATCTCAGACGAACACCAACATGTAACTTTTTTATAATAATAATAATATTGTAATTTATTAATTTAGCAAAAATGATACCAAAATAGAAATGAACATGTGGGTAATACTAAGTACCCCCTTACTGCTTCCACAGGAATTAAGAGGGGAAAGTTGCAACCAGGTGCTGCTAATCATCAGCCCTTGATTAATTGATCATCAGCAGGTGTGCAGATCTCTATAAAAGCTGAAGTTTGGGTATTTTGGTAGTCTGGAGCAGCGTCCAGGTGTGTTTTAACACAATGCCAAGAGGGAAAGACATAAGCAATGGGCTTAGAGAAGCAACTGGTGCTACACATTAAACTGGGAAGGGTTATAAAACAATTTCCCAACTATTTGGAGTTTAAAGAGAGACCCTACAGGCCTCACCAAGCATACTAAAAGTCCATGATCGCACAGTTAGAAGACTGAACAAAGAAGCATGGAAACACGACTGAGGTTTGCAAAACTACATCTGAACAAACCACAAGACTTCTGCAACAGTGTCGTATGTTTGACCTTAATGCCAGATGTTAAATAAGTAATTGCATGACGAAAAATTTTATAGGTTGTTTGTCTGATGTTGTATTTGTCTAATACTGAGAGCCACTACGATCAACTGATTTATATTTATGTCTCTATTAGGGCCGGGACTTTAACGTGTTAATTTAGATTAATTAATTACACAAAAATAACGCGTAATTTTTTTTTACCGCATTTTAATCGCACTTATTTTTGCACCGCGGAATGTTTCTCACTGGATGAGTTTCGGCGGACCGATTATACTGGAGCACCAACTAGCGTTCAGACAAAAACAAACCACAGT